>JANTCA010018029.1:0-13455 GCA_024741275.1 Chironex yamaguchii
TGGGGGTTTAGACAAGAGAAAGTTTTTGTGAAATATTTTGTACATTGTGTGATGTCAAACGTGGGCAGTTGCTTCATACCCTGTTGAAAGACTTTGTTTATGTATCCCCAGAAGCTTGCTTTAAAGAAAATGTCGTGATCTCGAATTATCTTGTTGTTTGCACTTGATACCTTGCATGATTTATTTAATTTAGATCTTAAGAGGCGCGAAACAAACTTAATTTCTTTAATGCCAACACCTCTTGTTTTCAAGTCTTTCAAGGTCGCTTTAATTCCTTAACAAATGAATCATTGTATTTGTCCCTTAATTGTGCATCATTTTGCTTGTCAACACATCCAAATTCATCCCTAAAGTAATTATAAATGATCTGGTTCATCCATTGATGATAATAATTGTAATAATGGTGATGATAATAATTGTAATAATGGTGATGATAATAATTGTGAAAGTCGTGATAATAACAATTGTGATAATGGTGATGATAATAATTGTGATAATGGTGATGATAATAATTGTGATAATGGTGATGATAATAATTGTGATAGTTGTGATAATAACAATTTTGATAATGGTGATGATAATAATTAGGATAATGGTGATGATAATAATTATGATAATGGTGATGATAATAATTGTGATAATGGTGATGATAATAATTGTGATAATGCTGATGGTAATAATTCTGATAATGCTGATGACAATAATCGTGACAATCTTGATAACTGTTGTAACACAATTGTAGTGACGCAATCGTCAAAACATGAACAATTAAACTTTCATTTCAATACGACTAAAACGATCATAACTAAAGGGCTGCAAGACAGTCACGTAACAAACGAAGGCCATGTTGCATTTGACGATATAATATTATCCTTTTCTGACAGCAACCATTGGGGTCACGTATCACGCCTACCCTTAGTAATTGGAATCGTGTTAACATCACGAAAGCTTTGGTAATCAACTGAAATTATTATTGTTATTCCCGAAATAGTACTTTCCCTGTTGGATACAACTTTGTAGCTATTGCCAATCCATCAAATCTGTTGACACTCCACTGAATCCTGAGGGGCCACAATTTCAATATCGGTGGTATTTGCATGTCCCTATCTTTCTGTGATCTTAGAGTGTTGAAACTTTCACGGAACTACATTTTCCCTGTTCTGGATTGTAGTATCCAGAGTTCTACCAGGATCCAGACCAAACTTTTTACAAGAATTGAGAATCTCGCCCTGCTAGAATCAGACAATTTTCATATCGTTTGCGGAACTTGAAATCTCGTTTACCGGAATATTGTTAATTTTAAAGTGATCAAGACTCCAGGATTTGATCTAGATGGTAACTAAAAACTAAAAAGAGCAAGCTCGACTCAGTGAGAACACCAACATACTGTAAAAATTCATGTACGATATATTCAAAAAATTCTGAGTTATTTTGCCGAGAAACAGTCAAGCAAATAAAATGACAGACAGACAGGCAGGCAGACCAGTGCCTGCATGTACATAACCTACTTGGTTTGAGTTTGTAATTTCGAGTTAGTAGTCAGGTTTATCAAAGTGAATATCTGTACAGCGACATACTATAGCCACCTGCATTCATAAAAAGTTGTCATGACCGCAATAAACCACATAAGACAATTTTGCAAAAATTCCCTGTAGTGCAATAGTTAATGTCTCTATTTTCAAGGTCCGCCGAAAAATGTGTTATTACAGAGATAAAGCTACCTCTTTATTACACAATGAAGCCTTGCTGTGCTCTTCGGTGTCCAACTCTAATTAATTTCTGGGAGGGCTCCAACACCATTACGCCCCCGCGGTTTATCAAATTGCAGTTGACTTTTCCTATGTCAACGAAACTTTTAATTCCCGTACAAGCAAGAAAAGCACTAACGTTAAAGCTTTATTAAGCCCCCGGGGGACCTTTATATTCCGGAGGTTCTAGAGTGGGTGAAACAAAAACGGAGACATATTCAGACAAGGTAGCACCTTTGTTAATCTCATCCAGCTCCTTGAAATCCATTAACTGAAAATACAGCAACTACAAAACAACAGGAAAATCAATGTAGAGTCTATCAAGAGATAGTCGCCGGCATCCTTTTGGAGTCTAGGATTAAACTTTAAGAACATTCGCTTGAAGGACAATTTACTATGCTATTGTGCTAAGACAGAACACATGTACATATAACGATTCTTTCAGACGGCTTATATGCTAACAATGCTTTTCTATTGTACAAGTTTGTTTTCAACTTTACCACTCTTAAAATAACAAATCATATCTTATACACTTTCTTATTTATTCCAGCTCCTAACATTTGTTTATTTCATATTCTTGGAAATTTGATAACTAGGAATCTGCCCCACTGTGGCATTTTAGTCGTTGTTGTCATGGTAACATGTTATTTTACACACATCACGTTATGTCCGGTTATCAATAGAATTTCCTATTGCATTGCCGCCGTGGTTTAGTGGAAAAGACAGCGATCCTGTAAGCCAGTGGTTGCGAGATCGAGTCACCACAACAGAAGGCCACTGGTTAGAGATGGCAAAGGGAACACACTCTCATAATGAAAGGGCTCACGTCTTAAAAAAGTTCCCTAACCCTGGCATGGGAATCAGCTACCCTCGATAATAAGTATAATACACAAATGGCACATTACGAAACACTAGCAAATTCCTAATAACGGTATTCATATTCCCAGAATACCACAACAAAAACTAGACATGAACTCATTTCGAGGAAAAGTTATGACGTCCAAGAGATCTCGGTCATATTTCAAAGAAATGGGTAGGATTCTCCTCAATACTACTTCGTTGGTTTTTTATCGAATTTCTAATAATGGTATTCTTATTCCCAGAAAACCATAACGAAAACTAGAAATAAACTCAGTTAGTGGCAAAAAGTTTAATACCCGAGAGATCTCGATTACATTTCATAAGAGAAGGTAGGATTTTACTGAATACTCCAACGTTGGTTTTTGTATCAAATTTTTCGACGTGACAAAAATTTAATAAACTTTCTAAAAAATTTAATTACAACTTCAGTTAAACAAGACATCGATGAATTATGGGACACTCCTGTGGTCCGTCCAAAGCTATGATATTTCACTTGCTTGGCAGATGCTTCAAGATCAATGTCTTTCCTCCTTAATTTATGCCAAAGCGTGGTAGAGCCTATAAAGATGTCGTTTTCACCATGCTTTGAGCCAACCCATGTTAGCAAGATTGTTCAGGGCCAAGTGAATAGGCTATAAGGTTAATTGATGAAAATGCTTGCAGTCTAATAAATGTCAACGAACCTTCACTTGCAGTCCTTACAAGCACAACTCCAACCCAGTAGGTAAATAACATCAATCTAGGGTCGTAATGTGTTGTCGGAGACCATATTAGGACCTTATAACATGACCAAGCTGACCCGCAAAGCGAGATTACATTTTTACCAAGTGGGCTGCCGGTTAAATGGGCTGCCGGTTAAATGGGCTGCGTTTTTCTATCTGATAGCCCCATCCCACCAAAGTGGGATGAAAATCATTAGTGTACGCATGCGAGAAACAGGAAAAATGTAAACAAATGGTCACGTGACTTTTCAGCCGGCCAAACCGGGCTGGGAAAACTTCAGACGACAGCGAGCTGAGGTAACACCGGTTAAACAGGCCAGCAGGGTTAACTTGGTCGTTGTGTGATAAGGCCCTAATATCACTGCTGCCTTGATATCAAGCAGTCCATTGGACATCAAACTTACGTTCCTATTCGTACATTAAAAACACAAATTCCTTTATTAGGTACAGGGAATTGACAGCTCGCTGTAGTTTATGAGCGAAAGTTAACTTGTAGTAACCAGGGCCTTCTAAACGAACGCCTAAATAGAAATACTGCATCATTGCAATATGCAGCAATTTTTTCTACTTTTTACTCTGGAATGCAAGAAGTAATGCCTTGTATCAGGTCATTCATAAGTAAACATGAACTACATTGCTCCAGATGTTTGAACTCATCTTTGAATTAAAGTCATAATTTACGATGCCACTTGTTTTAAACAGCTGTCTTTACCAGAAGAACTGAACTGCATCAACGCAATTTAATGATAATCCAACTATGGTTATGCTAACTTAACAATCACATAACGATGACTTTTCTACTACTGGAGAAGGACAGTAATGAGTTCAAGAATAAGAAGTCGTTGGTAGCAATCTGTCAAGTATAACATAGTTGTTATCACTATAAAAGACGACATCAAAATAAATACAGGCATGACGGTAAAAACTATTTACGGGTAGATTTTCGCATGTGCATGATACCAAATTCGTTTTTCAGTGTGCTCTATAAGTTTAACCTCACACCAACACATATAGGACATCACGAAAAACCAAGTGTGTGGTCTTAGATGCTTCTCAGAAGACATGTCAGTAAAAAGCATTCAAGATAAGTATTGAAACTGTCATACCATGAAATCGAGTTACCAATGGTTTCCATGACAACAAATACCAATGCCATTATTTCATTTCTTTACGTCATTATGCGCTTTTTGATTCCTTTTATTCCCTTCTATTTGTTTGACGTAAGCAGTTACGTAATCGACCACATATTTCAATCTATTATTATTTTTTCTTAACTCTGCCTTTCTCTCAATCAATGAATAAAGATTATGTCTTATTTTGCTTTTCTATATCAAGACAATGATCGATGGATGTGCTTTCAAAGATGACGTAAACTGGTGACGAAGCAACCAATCCAATTGTCTTTCTTGTCGTCTACCCAAACATGCTTTAATTTCTTTTCATGTGTAACTTGTCTTTGGTAAAACTATTTTAATGATCTTTTTGTTGCTTCCTTGGCATTTGAGTCGTTCTTAGTGGCGTTTGGCCATCTGTGTATGTCTGGTTTGCGTCTTTCCCACCCGTGTGGTTATTAGTTGCATCTTTGCCATCCGTGTCGTTCTAAGTGGCATTTTGTCACCAGTGTCGTTCTTAGTTGCGTCTTTTGCCAAAAGATGCTTATTACAAGCGCAAGGTCTTTGATACCTTCTGGCATTTTTGCCGGGGTTGGTTGTAGAAAGAGGCGTCTCAAACTCTTCTCAACTTTCAGTTGAAAGTTGATTACAAATTGGAGACAACCTAGAAATAGGGGAGTACTTTGACATTAACCATGCCTAAAGACCATCCATTAGTAAAGATTAGAAGGATTAGACAGCATGTCAGGTAGACAGGTTCAATTAACGATCTACTGAAACAAGTTATTTCATAGCTACTAACTGTGACAGACAGGTTTTACTGCATTCTCCAGCTATCTGTACGTCGATTCGTAAGAAATAACAAATAATTTATGTGCACGAATTACACTACAATCCTCTGTTATTTCACAATGTTGTCAAAAGTAAGTTCAAATTTGATTGCAACTCAGAAAACAGAAAGGACAATAAAACTTAAGGAATACGTGAAAATAAACAGGGATTTTTATAAGCAAAATAAGTTGTTGATAAGTTGTGCCTATTCCGAATGAGATGGATACCACGAGCACCAAAGCATGGAATGAACAGATGATTAACACCCACCCAAAACAAACTCTAGACATCACACTAAAATTGGCCTATCACGCAAATCTTTTTCAACAGGACTGTGTCAACTTGTAGAAGAAGACTAAGTACCTACCTAAGCCAATATGCCAGGGAAATAAAAGCTATACTCAAAGATCTAAAGGTCGTAACTCATTCGTGCATTTTGGAAAGGGTTACCGTTTCCACTCGAGGTGGATAGCATTTTTTTACTGCTCTGGTTAAGTTTGCAGAGATAATGAAAAATATCACAATAATAGGACAATCAGTTGTTTAAAGTACTTGAAAACTGACACTTCATAATAACGGCAATAACACATGACCAGCATATAAGTTACTTGATATTCATGTAAGCCACGAAAGTTATGTTATGCGTGTTATTACAAGATATATTTCTTACACAATACAGAATGGGTATTAAGGAATGACTCTATTACCAGTGCCTGATAACCGTATCACTACACCAAGAGAAACGTTATACATTGCAAAATTTAACACTGGCGACATATCAGTAATGTTTCACATCGACTCAAATCTCGCAAAGAGGACCTGGCAGTGCGATAATGAAAGTGTAGATAGCGAGGTGCATTTTTGCAGAGAGACTATTTGAAGATTTATCGAATGGCTTTAATTGATGCAGACGTAAATTGCTTTACAAGCCGTACTAACAAGAGAAATGCTTACATAATTATGAAATGACCACTGACACTGATGCCCTTGAAGAACAATCATACACTCCACCATGACACTTCGTACGAAAGAAATGAAGCACTTGCAGTACACAAGCGTCACTGCACCCTTTCAAAAAGAAATATCTAGCGACCCACACTAACATGGATTGACAATATGTCTAAAATGTTTTGAAACCATAAAAAGCCATGATTTAACAGGAGTAATGAATGGTGATAGTGAAACGAGATTTGTACAGCACAAGATAATGATGTACCGGTTAGTCCTTCCAAATTTGCTACCTCTGCGACTATAACCTTACAATTTTGACATACATGGTCCAAGATATGCCCTTTTTCGCGGGTTACGCTTCATTTACTGAATTATCCAGGTCCGTCCTCTTGTTTAAAGTAACGATTATGAATTTCTTGAATTTTCTTCACCCAGTCCATTGCATAACCTTCTGGGTCCTCCAGGTAATAAGTCCTAGATGGCTGAAGAAAACAAAACGATATATGAGTTAAATATATCATCTCTTGAAACAAAATCATAATAAATAAATATAAATAGTATAAAAAATCGTTCACAGTTTTGCGAAACTGGTACTGCTTAACAGACACATTTTCAACTCAAATCAAGGCTAAAAGTCATTAAGATGTGACGTCTAGCAAGAATCAGGTTAAAACACATTAAGGATAACCGTTCCCTCAACATTTACTGCCACAAGGACAAGACAGTTACGAGTTGAAAAAAGCTACAAATATCATCAGTAAAAACAATCAAAACTATCATTGTACAAACACTGATTAAAACATGTAAATTCTGTACAAACAGATAGTTAAGTCGAAATGTAAATGAAAGTCTGTTTATTTAATGCAGAAATATCTAAATTTAAATGAACAACGTTGTTGGAGCTCATGAAGAATTTTACCTGTTTTCCATATATATAGTTCGAGCCCGGTCGGCTCCCACGTATTATTGTGGCTATGCTCCACAAGCCGTTATAATACAATATAATACTGCAAATTGTAACGCAAATAAAACACAACACAGTCATTTCACATTAGATGAAAGGGATGCGCCTGCGCAATACAATTTTACTCAAGTTCATCGTCGAAAGTCAAAAACCAAAAAAAAATTTCCTTGCAATTACCGTATGGACAAAAAATATCTTGAAATTTTTTGTTTCGGGTCTCAAATCTTTTGTCCTAATAGGAAGAATATACAAAGCAGCCATTAAATATCAAATTGACGTAGAGCATGATACAGAATTATCCAGGTGATTAATGCAAATAATCCTGATGTCAAAGGATGCTTCAGATATTGTGACAACAGTCCAAACACAAGAAAGCTTATCTAAAAAAAGAGCTGAATGTTGCAGAATTACTAATGCAATAATAAACAAACAAGTAAGCATAAATCTCAAGCAATTCAACACAATGCCATGTGGCATTGTCAATTACTTGATTTCGCGTAAGGCAAATTGGCGCCATATAAACTTCTTTTCCTTTTGCAAACAGTTAAAAGGAAAATTATCAAGCATAAAGCACGCCTTAGTAAGCAAGCAAGTGAACAAACAAGTGAAGGAAATGAAGCAGCAAGAAAGAAAGAAAGAAAGTAAAGAGGCTAATGAGCTACCAAGCGGAGGAAGTAGACAAGCAATCAAGCGACAAAGAAAGCAAGGACATACAGGAAGCAGGAAAGCAAGCAGGCAAAGAAGAAGAAAACATTTCAGCACGAGCAAATCTCTAATTTCGGCCTATTCAATTAGTTGATTTTTTACAAATTTCTTTACAATTTTGACGAAAAAAAGAGAAATATTACTTCAAGGTTAATCTCATCAAAAAAAATTAGGCAAGCAGTATATGTACAAAGTTATATATTTAACTTTCAAGCAACTGCGTTCATACTTTATAAGGATTGCCTTACCACGGAATTTCCCCCTTGAGGACCATAGCTTGAGGATCAACATAGTACAAATGTGGACCTTCAGTTAAGATAAGCTGCCGCCTCTTTGCAAATAAACCCTGAAAAGAAAAATCACATACAAGGGGTGAGAGATAACTCATGCCTGATTTGATTCTAATGAGGCTTTGAAAAGTATGAATTACTACAAGTTATCCAAAAGTGAAAATTGCAAATCCAAGATGAGACATTGAGTCAGTTAACATATTATTAAGTATTGTCGTAGCACGATCATGATCATTGCTTTCAAAAATTGAAACTGATACAATAACTAACAAAACATTAAGGAAGTTAAAAGAGGGACTGAAGGTGATGAGATCTAATAGAAACGAAGTCCATTAGACAATTGCTTCTTTTAAGTAATTGTATTTGTCATTTTATGGATGCTTATCGTCTGCGTGGGAACTTGTTGAATCTACATCATTGCTTATTCTTGTACTTAAAGGACGAAAAACAAAACTCAGTACCTAAAATGCCAAAAAGAGGATTTAACTAGACGTCCGTGGAATCAGTAGATACAAAATGCTTGGTGTAGTTGACATCCAAATGTGGGTAAGATGAAACTTTTTCATGAATTTGATTTTACGTATTTTCCGGCTAAATATTATGTCAGTGTCAGATATCATCATTACTTCAGTAGACACAACCACCATTTTGACGCTTTTTGAGTCACCCACAATGTCTTTTTACAAAATAAAATCAATCAAAGAGGACATAATAAAATCCAAATTGAAAAGACATAGTGCAGACTGTGATTAGCGTAACACTATAAATTACATCTTTCCTGGGTAACTTGAATGCATTTCATTGTTAACAAAATTTAAACAAATGTTAATTAAAGGATACCATCATTAAACACAACAGTTCTCAAAAGATTTACACCCAAACTAAAATGGATTGTTCTGTTTACGCAATGAAAATACACCTGTATTAATTGTACTGAATACAAGTAGTTGAGGCCACATTAGCAGCGCAGCGCTACTTTGCAGTTCTTCAACACGAGTGACTAAACCAGTGTGAACAATTGATTAAACAAGACTGGACAACCATGATTTCAACCACTAGGTTTTGTGGTATTGTGCTAGCTCAGCCATCCGTCGGCTTCTAACAGTTTCGTCTCACCCAATGTCCCTGACATGGCTTGGGTTGACCCGTGGTTTTCAGGCACTTGCCAAACGTGCCCCGGGGCGGATTCGAACTCAGAACCTCCTGATCAGAACGCAAAAGTCTAACCACAGGGCCACTCGTCCATAACATGCCCAATACATTAACTGTAAAGCATGCTAACATGTAAAGCCACAACTAGTTTCATGGAACACAAAATGTTTAAATGGTATAAATTTAAATAGTACAGATGTTTAGACATCAATTTGCATTTTTATTTCGTTCACTGATAAAGTATTTACTAAAAAGGAACTACTCCCTTACCTTGCGCTTGTCAACAATGCCATGTTTCAATATGGTGTGATTTCCACAAAATTTCTGCCTAGAGAAAGTAAAAAGTGCCAGCTAGATTTTGTTCGGTTGTCAGCACGGATTAGACGCATCAAACAAGATGGGGTAACAAAAAGTATATTAAGAAGATTCGTACTTAACTAGAATTGCTGGCCAAATTCTGTGTTTTAAATTGCGTAGTAAAAAGAAAATGTCCTGAATCTGACGTACATTTCACTCTTTCGTAAGACCTCATAATTTCTTCTTTGCAGTTTAAATGCAACCCAGGCTGTCATTTTTTATTACTGACCCATAAATGGGGTTGCTAAAGAACTAATAATTCGATAACTTAAATAGTTTCTTAAATCCAGAGTTCTTATATCACTATTGTGATTTACAAAGTCGTCCACACTCCCTTGACCTGTCGTTTCACAGAACTAACATAGACACTGTGGCACGTTCCCACATTTTTTTAAGCGTATGTATTTTCAAAAACCAAGGGTTTTTTTGTCTATTGTTAACACGATTGTCTGTCTATAATGAGCTATGACGGGTCGCAAAATTTTCTTTGAGGGTGAAGAATTAACCAAAAAGGGGTAAGTCTAGGATGGTCTTAACAGAAGTGGGGGGTAAATTCAATACTTTATCGTAACAGCATTCAATTATCGACTTCGGTGAATTTGAGAATACATTGTTTTCCTATATTATAATCTAATATTGTTACATTATTCTTAAATTATTTGTTATCTGTGTGGAATAAACAACAACAGTCAAAAACACACCATCTGCTTTATACGACAGGTAAGGTATAATTGTTTACAAGGATCCACAGGGAACCGAGCCCACTCTTTCACTGACTGCCCTTTGGAACAGCCCTTGGCTGTTGGCCTCTCTCTTCAAGATTGAACCATTTTTCCTTATAATTTTTCCATTAATGTAGAAACAAAAGACAAGGTCTTTGTGCGCAATAAAACCAATATAATGTCATTCTTAAAAAATACATTTCTTAAAATACATACCATGGTGAATTTTGAAATGGCTCATTATTTACTTCCTCTTTGGCATTTGACGCTAATGAGACCAGTTGAGGTGATATCCTGTTCATAGATCGACTCTCTGTTAATCCAAAACGTGACAAAAAGCTATCCTCAAATAACTCCTCCTCCACATGAATATCATCGTTATCAGAAAGCGAAACCTAAGATAAATTTTTAAAAAAACAACAAAAAAAAGACATTAGCTGACCATGGGATTTGGTAGAATGAGCTTGAGAAGCAACAGCAGCAGAAATGCTTTTTATTTGTTCTTCAGGAAAGCAAGAAAGATGAAAAACTAAACACATCAAACATGTTCCCATTAAAAAACGACAACTAGATGATCGCTTAGACGCAAGACGATACCAACAAATTCTGAATTCAGGCAATTCTTGAGGTGAACTTGTAATGAGTGAGAAAGTTCAGTGTTGACTTTGAACGTCTCGTTAAAATCAAGTGTGACAGTCAGATGAGAGAGGAATTCTAGCTACAGTTGCTTGGCTATATGTTACATATTTACAAGCACAGATTATGGCTTGAAGCTCATTGATACTTCCAAAGGCATATGCCAAAATAATTCTGAACACAATATTTTGATTTAACAAAATATTATTAAACTTACATCATAATTGCTTCTAAGGCCTTCACTTTCAGTTGATGTCGCAGGAAGATACGGTAATAGCCTTGGAGGTGTTTGTAAATGAAGGGTTTCCCAATCAATACCTAATAAAAAAACATAATTGCAAAATAAAATAATCAAGGTAAAAGACAACTACGTGTGCGAAGTTGAGTGAGCACCTGAGTAAGCAAGAGATGAAAAAAATCACTTCTTATCTGTTGTAGCAGTCACATCCAATTTAATGTAAAATCTAGATATATGACGAAAGTAGCAACAGAGTAACATCAATATACACTTAGTCATACTATTGACCTCCCGTTTAAAAAAGGGTGTGAGAGAGGGTATGGGCACTGCAACAGCAGAGTGCAGATCTATTAATCTACATACTGCATATGTAAGCATTAGAAAAATCTATTTAAGCAGGAATGAATTATGTAAGACAAGTATGCTGAAGAAGCACATATATATTATATATTACGTTATATATACATATATATAAGTGCTGCGAGTAGATGTAGATACAGATATAGATATAGATATAGATATATCAAAAGCTCATACTACAGAGTGTTAAGGAACCATAAATAAAAACTCAATAAAAGCAGTTTCTTTAAACGTTCCGACTTCAGTCTTCATCAGTATTAACTTTACATTAATTTATGGAGACTACTTACAAACCTATGATACAAAAACAATACAGAAACGGAAAACCCTAAGAGGGACATTTTAACAACAATGGCTACTGTAAAATAAATTTAAATGTATGTAAATGTGACAGACAGAAACATAACATAATATGCGTCTATTTTATGCGACTGAAGTACAGGTATCGACCACCAGAAACTGGGTATCTTGACTAATTTTGTAGTCAATGATAATACTAAATTTTACCTCGGCCTTTGACAACCATATGTGCCTCAGTATTCAAAAGGTATCAATGGCAACCAGTCGATACCTAGTAAAGTAACATATGCTGCTTTTAAGTGTACTCGCCAATCGACAGACGCACAACTACTGGATGTCCAAGAACTTGCACCAAGAACCCAGATTGCTACAAATACCTTTGAAAATAGCTTACATGCACTGACAACGACTGCACTGCTACAAGGCATGAAGCTTTACCAAACAATTCGAAAGTTAGCCTTGTGCTGCAGCAAAGACCGCATTGTCTTTTAGCGAACAAATACAAATAGCGTATTTTGCCAAATTTGCGTTCAATAATAACCTTGTTGAACAGACTCATTTTAGGAAAATACTATGCAAGACGACGGCTCAAAAACTTGAAGATATGTTTCAGCCCCTTCGTGCCATACTTAGATAACCTTCACAGCACTAAACGTTAAAAATATTGAAAGTATCGTAGGTTAAATTTAAAATACAAAATACCTTCGTAAAAGTGGTGGTTCCTAAGAGGTTCATATCCACCCATTTCTTCGCAGCCCAAGCGTTGTTTTGGATCAAGTAACTAGCAAGGAAATTTACAAGCAAAGTTATGGATAAATTCCATTTCTACATTTAAATTTCCAAAATGTTCAATAACCGGGATACCTATGCAATTAGATACTCAAATTGCCTATTGATACCCGAGGTTCCATTTGAGCACATACTCAAAATGCCATTAAGAAGTGCATCCGGATGAATGAAGTCACTTTGACACATTTGACACCTGGGATAAAACCAAGAAAGTTTGGTATATGTTACTGACACTATAGGTAGAAGTGTCAGCAAAAGGGCTGGAGGGCAGAGTACTAAAATTTGGCTATTTGGTGACGTCGAACAAAAGTCAATAAACATCTTCCGCAGTCGCTTTTCCCGCACGAGTGCAGACATTAAAAAAAGCTTGTCAACGAACTACATGAAACAGCAGACAAACCATCATAATTGATATGGATGAAAAGAGATGACGAGAGCTGGCTAGAAATAGGTTAACGCCTGTACCAAGACGCCACCTCCTCACGGAGAGGCGTCGCAACTTCAGAAGTCAAGTAAAAGAGGACCGCCACTTTTGAAGTGCAGTTGAGGAAAGGGGGCCATGCCAATTCAGAAAGAAGTCGAGGAAAGGAGGCCATGGCAAATCAGACAGAAATCGAGGAAAGGAGGCCATGGCAGTTCAGACAGAAATCGAGGAAAGGAGGCCATGGCAGTTCAGACAGAAGTCGAGGAAAGGAGGCCATGGCAGTTCAGACAGAA
>JANTCA010018029.1:13555-24778 GCA_024741275.1 Chironex yamaguchii
TCGAGGAAAGGAGGCCATGGCAGTTCAGACAGAAGTCGAGGAAAGGAGGCCATGGCAGTTCAGACAGAAGTCGAGGAAAGGAGGCCATGCCAGTTCAGACAGAAATCGAGGAAAGGAGGCCATGCCAATTCAGAGAGAAGTCGAGGAAAAGAGGCCATGCCAATTCAGAAGAGCAGTCGACGAAAATGGGACCCACCACTTTACACGAGCAGTGCAGGAAAAGGCACTCTGCAACTTCGGAAGAGGAGTTGAGGAAAAGGGGAGCCGCCACTTCTGAAGAGCAGTGTATGAAAAGGGGCTGTGCCCCTTTATAAAAGCAATAAAGGAATAGTACCCCGACACTGATGAACAGCAGACGGGGAAACGGATCCCTGACACTGATGAAGATCAGTCAAGGAAAAAAATAATAAAATAACAATAAAAATAAAATGCAGTTGGGACACACCTATTCAAGACTCGCTGAATATTACCAACCTTGACTCAAACTCTGAAACGCGTAAACATTTACGCAAAACGTGATAACGGAATTGCGCGCATTCCCAAGTAAAATTTCCGACCCAGTTGCAAATTTCCGGGCCACGAGAGAGAAACCAACAACACAAGATATTTATTAAGATAGTTACTTTAATCTCTATTTAGTGTCCTATTGATTTCCTTTTACCATCATTTACGAAGAGAGACATTGACATATGAAATTCACCAAGATCAAAACGGAGAGCATACACGTCACATTACTTACCAATAGTTTTTCAACAAGATCTCTAGGACTATCCGGAAAACCATCAGGAAATTCATATTCCAGCTTAATGATCTTTTGAAATATTTGATATTCATTGCTAAAAAGATACAAGATATTTTGTCACTCTTCCTGGGGGCACAGATTCAAAGAGTCGTGAAAAAACTCACAGCTACACAAGAACTAAAATTAAATGAAAGTTAGAATTGCGCAGCCTTTACTTTCCAGAGACAGGCAGACAGACAGAAGGGCAGACGGAAATGCGGATGAACTGACGGATTGGAGGGTAGGTAGGTCGGTGGAAGGAGGATAGCATGGATGAATGGTCGGTGGACGGCATAATATAATGGCATTAATGTGCACAGAAAGATAAGAACGGATTTGGATGCAACAAACGAATGCAAGGGTATGCATTGGGTTGCACTTACGTGGACTGTTATATGAACTGGGGACATGCATTCGTGTGTACTAACCTGGCACGAAATGGCGGTCGTCCTGACAATAGCTGGTAGACAATACATCCTAATGCCCAGAGATCTGAACTAAAATAAAAAAAACAATAGAAAACACTCCTTTAGGACCACAGTGGATTCAGCTGCTAAAATTTAAGACATTTAGTCTGGTTGAAGCTTGTCATCAAAGAAGGAGATACAACACAAAGATTTACTTATCGCCACAACATTTGATAAACTGTCCGAGACAGTCAACTTAATAAATCAGCTTTGTTTCTGAATAAGTAAACTCCAACTCGATAATTACTTAGAGCATCACGTACCTTTTAGAGGCCACTTTTTCCGTTAATAGTTCAGGGGAGACATACTGTGCAGTTCCAACAAATGAATTAGCTTTCTGACCTGTAAATTCAAAACACTAAGTTAACAAAAAGATTCTACGCCCACACTTGACCTATTGGGAAGAATGAAAAACATTCAGCGAGCATTTTGAAAAGGATGCACCCTCCAATATTTTAATAATTTGCTCTGATATATCAACTTTGATCAAAAGATATCTTTGAATCTATACATAAGTATCCTGTCATAAGAAATGAAGATGCCCCCAAAACACAGCCAATAGTGTACTTAAGTGATGATGATGGCATAATAATCTACTTTAAGGATTTTTAAATTTTGATCTTGGATTCTTAAAGAGATAAAAAAGTAAACATGAAATAATACAAAATTTCATTTAAATCTTATAGAAATTCCCTGGAATATGACAAATTGGAAGATTTAAGATTTCATATAGAACCACTGTGTCATTGGCTTGGTTCATGAAATCATAAACCAGACATAAAATACAGTGCTTTGATACAGAATGAACTGACTGTCGATTTGCCTTATCTCTGATAATATTAGTTTAATAGATTTATTTAAATTCTTTACATTTGGGGTTACTTCATAATTCTAAATATGTGCTTCAAAACCAGAAATTGTAAAAATAGTTTTTTGTAAATTCAACACTCTGTGACAACAAAAAACAACAATGGTGAAACAAAAACATTTTAACAGTTATTTCATGTCATTTAACCATAGACTAGAAACTAGAAAAGTTTTGAAAACGACCACTGAGGCATTGTAATCACGACTAAAATTTATGTTCTTAACATAAGACCAGACTGTCAACTTCTATACCGAATTAACCATTGACTACTATATAGTACAATAAGTCCGCCAATTGACTGTAAATAAATCAGCATAAATAATTTATTCGCCTAACATGTTAATTCAGACCATTATCACGATTCATCTTCACAACAAAAAGGAAATATTTCACCCAACAAGTAGTCACTAGCAACTGAAAACTCACTTTTAGGATCACTTTGATCTTTGCCAAGAATTTTTGCAGTTCCAAAATCAGTTACCTGGATATGCATATTTTCACCAAGGAGTATATTCTCTGGTTTCAGGTCCCTGTGAAGAATTTATATGTAAATACATATATACGAAAATGGAGTTTCTGCAAATTTGTAAACAAATAGATCATGTTGTGGTGTGTTTGTACCAAAAATCATGCAAAACTAAGAAAGTCAACCATCTGCAAATTTTAAACGTACAAGGACTTAGTCATGATGAATAAATAGGTAGTACATAGATCTTGTATACATAGATAAGTTTTCAAGAAGAACTGGGTCAAAATGTTAAAAAAAAGAAAAAAGTATATATATGCATGTACTTATACATACCTAAATGTACCTATACATATAAACAAATATACATGTACATATGTATGTATGCATATAAAAATACATACATACAAATTCATTATATATATTTTGATGATGAGAAAATCATGACAAACCTGTATTTTTTACTCATATATAATTTTTGCACAAAATTCGTGAGGGCTGCTTTGAAAGGGAGCCAACTGGGCTCAAACTTGTAATTCTTGGACTCAAAAAGCAACACTCAAACTTCCATGCTATCATGACACAATGCTTTGGTGAAGTACTTTTAAAGTGCTTGTTACAATTGGTCAAAACCACGAGCGTGGGTACGGGGAAACTTCATTAATTCAATTGTTTTTATTTGTGTTTTGGCTTTCACCCTTCATCAGTGCCAGATAAGTAGGCAGGAACCAATTAGTAACCTACCTATGAATGATACCTAATCCATGAAGATATTCTAAGGCAACAATAATTTCTGCTGAGTAAAACTGAGTACACTTCTCATCAAATGAACCAAGCTAAAACAAGGCAAGATAAATAAATCATAGATAAAATTCAAAAACATGGGAGAATTAAATTCTAATGTGTCAAGGGTCAATAAGAGAAGTAAAAGCTTTGTACTGAAATAAGCTTGGAAATTTCAATATGATCACATGGCACTGAAGTTAATTGTTGTTTAATTGAAATAAATTTTTTTTTTGTTAAGAATCACAGCATTACCTCTTTTTGAAAGTAGTAGTTTCAAGCTTTGTGAGTCAAAAAATGTTAAAATGACGTATACTTAAGAACCCTAATCTAAATGTAACCAACTTAACCATTACTAAAAGTCTCAAGAACACATATCAAAGGATCCATGACTGTTGCATACTCCTAGAAATGATGGCTGTTATCATACTGAAGCATTCCCACACATCAGGCTTGGCCATTTTTTTCTGCCATACCAAGATGTCCTCTTTACCACGATAAATTGAACAGCCAGCTTTAAATTCCTTTACTATGATGGTAGACTTCAAAACAAGCATTTATTGACAAGCATTTTAATGCTGGTAGCAATGGAAATATTCCTCTACCAAGGTAATTCCTTGCTAAGCAACCTTTTCCACAATTTTGCAAAAATACATCTCTACAGGACCCACCAGTAAGGTACTGTACTATTGCAAGAATGGCACTGAGTTTGCTGCTGACTTGCCATGCCTTCTATTGCTGTCTGGCAGTCTCGATTCAATGTGTCTTTTGATAATAAATGTTGGCTATTGTTATTCCCTTCTATTCAGTATGACTTACAACGTGTTGTTTTAATGCAATATTCAATGAGAGAGAATAGTTATTTTGATCAAAATACTAACATTGTTGGTCTCAATTATGTTGTGCTCGACCACTGTTCGCGAATTGGGGCATAAATCTCACAAGCAGAACAAAAGTAAATACAAACCACCACACTTAAATTTTGCAAAAATAACCTAGAAATATTGGATTACTAATATTTATTTTGTGGTCCATTCTAGATGACCTTACTTGCCAGATTGTGTAGAAATGCAACAAAATGGTAGTCCATTACACATTACTTGAACAGAATTATCATTAAATAAAACAAAAGATAACTTCCCATTACTTTTTTTTCTCAAATACAGGCAAACATGAGAATAAGGATTGTTTTTATCGCAGTCACAGGAGGGTTAGTACTTGCATAGCCTGTCCTAAACACAATGGATTCATGCAAAAATTGCCAACTTGATGGTACCCCTATTATAAACACCACTCCATGGCAATCCTGAAATTTAATCCTACTACCTAAGCAATGTCCTCTGGTTTCAAGTATATGTTCCATCCATAAGTGACATTGCAGAAGATTGTGCACAGTGGCGGCATACGTTTGTGACGGGGAATCCAACAGCTCTTCCATGAGAAGGAGTTCACGGATTAAGTTAGTAGGTATCCATATGCTACCAAGAACTGATACCTGACCAACTCTTTAAACTGCATGAGGGAATTAATTCTATGGTGTCAACGAAACTCAACAAAACATACACAAATGTTTGTCCACATGTTTTAATGATGTATATGATATATCTTACCTTATTTATATACGGCAACAATTCTCCTTTCTTTGCAAAGCTAAGTCCATAATCTTTACCCCAGTTAAGTAAATGTCAAATACCATGAAAATCATAGTCAACAAAAAACCAGCTGCTAAAAAATCAGTAGGAGTTCAAAAGCAATATAAAAATCATCTTGAAATCCAATTTCTGAATAACTGGGGTTGAAACTAAGGCATCTTTGATTTGCTGGCAATGGTTACTATGCGTAACACAAAGTCACGTTCTCCTTACTTCTCTAACATCCAGGTTGACCTGTGCAGTCTTGTAAAACCGACTTTAACAATCTTTTTGTGGTACAAAACTTGAAAATCATGTTGAAAAGGTGAGATAGCACTAAAAACAAACGTAGGAGCACAAATTGTCAGACAGGAAAGTAAATATATGGCAACCTTTTATATGTTCTTTCCGTTCTGACGATTCATACTCTGAAGAGTGTCAGACAAAAAAAAGGTTTCAAGTATGTTTTAGTAGAATGTCACAAATTTTCAAGGTGATTTTAACACTGACTTTCTAAGATATCAATGTATAATACTCAGGGTAGAACAAAAATTGTCTAGTAATGGCAATTCATGACAGAAAATATGCCAAGAAAGTTGTTGTGAAAGTTTTCACAACTCATAGGATGACTGAAGGATAATGATGAAGGATAATAATTGATGATGATAATGATGAAGGATAATAACTGATGATGATAATGATGAAGGATAATAATTGATGATGATAATGATGAAGGAAAATAATTGATGATGATAATGATGAAGGATAACAATTGATGATGATAATGAAGAAGGATAATAATTGATGATGATAATAATGAAGGATAATAATTGATGATGATAATGATGAAAACTTCTACAGGAGTTAAAAGGAGAGTATTAAGAGTCACGTGTTATGTAAGATATACTTACCACAGGAATGCTAATACTCTAGGACCAAACTGTAGTTATAATTGAAACACAACTACTTTACTAAATGACCATGATTTTAGAAGTAATAGATCTGAAAAGAGGTCTGAAATTCAGATAGTTTATGCAAATATGAAAGAGTGAGACATATTACCATGTTTGCTTGAGGGAATAAGGTAATACACTATGGGCATATATAAACCTCATTATGCCAACAACATATGAAACCACAAGTTGTATCTGTAACACTGTAGTCCACAAAAATGCTGGCAAGGTAAAGATGGTTTACTAATGGCGAGCAGAGAGCATATGTGAGCTAGGTGGAAAATTTCAACACATTAAACAACTAGGCTGTGATAGACAAATTTCAGCAGTATATCCTATAATAAGAAAGCTCTTTACATCTTCACATTTCTCTGAGCCTATAATCTATCAAAGCTTAATTACATTCATCTAAATCCAAAGTAACAATTCCTGGAAAGCAACTTTTTAAAGGAAATAGTTAAGCAAATAGAGCTTTCTAGAAACTCCATAAGCATTGCTCCTGCAACACAGGCAAGGTTTCTAGAATGTACTAAACCTACATAACATCAGAATAATATTCCACAAAATGTTTCTCCAAGTAGTTCTTGATAATGAACGTTTTTGATTAAGCAACAATCTACCAAAATCTGTCAAAAAAACTTCACAACGAACAATAATCAAAAAACAAGAAAAGTTGTACATTTAACCAAAAATTGAATCATAACACATTAAAGCAGGATACAAAGCTTTTCTTTATCTTGGAAAGTAAAATACAACCGAACAATGAATGGGTGAGTAGTCATAGCCAACACTTCCTTTTCTCTGGAAACATACTGAACTTTTTTCTCCCTAATAATATGCCTCTTTTCCAAAATCTTTACAGCAAATTCTTTATTGGTTGATTTTTCTTGCGCTAAAACAACAGTGGAATAGGAACCCTCACCAAGAATTTTGCCGAAATTAAAATCATCTCTAGACTTCTTCTTTGGTTGTGATGGAGGCTGAGCTGGTTTAGTATCAGGAGCACGTTCTGAGCTCATTGTTACTTCTACCTGTTAATAAAAAAGGAAACTGTTGCTAATATGCATAATGGTATGACAGCACAGAGGAATAATGAATCCGAGTAAACCTGTCAATGTGAATTTCTTGATACAACTTTAAAGTGACACAAAGCACACTAAAATGGTCCTCCTTAGGCTACCCACAAGACAACTTGTTCATTACCAGTGGTACATGTTCATACTTCAAACCAATGTACCCTTTCATTCCATTTAAGCTTTATCTGGTCATATTTTCAATAATGTGTTCCTTCAAAGACAGCTTTGGAGACAATTCTTAATAAGAATGCACTTAGTAACAAAGATCTGATAAAGAGATTCTGTTTTCCAGCATTCTTGCCAACTATCTTAGACCTTGTTATCTTATAAGAAGATCTACAGAGATCACTATCAATCCTACCGGAAAACACCATAAAATGCATTGGAAGGCCTGTAAGTGATACAGATCATCAACTGTATATCCTTTAGCAGAACATAGAATAGTAGACTTACACATTCCAAACTGTTATAACACATTTCTTGTTGAACATATCCGTAAACATGATAACATCGGACATGGACACACATGTGTCTTTAACTACCTATGAAGAGGTAATTGAACTCATGGTAAAGCTAAAGGTATTGTATGTAATTGTTGATCAAATCAGTTTGGCAAAGTATTCCTTGAAATCTATACACCCAACACCAGATCTAATGGATGTGGAGCAGCTGACAGTGACTATCCCCACAAGTTCATCCCAAGGTTTCTCACACTGGATTGGAAATAGCCAAAAATTTTCTTTATTTCTCAAAACAAAATGGTTAAAACATTCACAATTTTTACCTTGAATTATGGACTACAATCATTCAGAAGACTTCAAACAAGTTTTTCATTTCAAGAAAGTGGACTATCTTTGAAGAAGGTAGTTCAACTTACGAGATCTCTTATGACATTTCTCAAAAGCCTGATTTTACAATTTAACTTGCATGAAGAAAAAGAAATGCTCAAATCCGAAGTACAAATTGCCTTTCAAATGACCACCAAAGAGAAAGCGTTAGTTTGATCAAGAGAGTTTATAAGTCCAAACAGTACTTTCAGTTTGAGAACATTTCAAAGTTGAGGTAATTCTAGTAATCACTGACAAATTATCTTTAGCTCTGCAACATTGTATAGAAGCGTACAAGGACATTTAGGACAAGTTGTGTTTTTCTTTTCAACTTAACGGAGTTAAGCCACAGTTGCAGCCAAAGACCTAATCGATTAACAGGATACATTCATGATTTTGAAGACTGCTTTCCTTCCAAATTAGTCCAATTTTCATAACTTGTTAAAACGTCCAGTGAAAAAGAGTGGAGCACAATGCACAATGTCAAAGTACATGCACTGTATTAAATATGTTGCTGATTCTAAACCAGTTCAAGTACACCTACAATTTTCCAAATGTCTGGATCACCTACATATCTATCCATCCACGATGGCATCAAAGTGTAGCAGAGAACATCATTTTCAAAGTTGCATGGAACAAAAGAGGCTCAGTCTGCTCTTGCTCACCAAAATGAAATTGTAAACGCAATGAATTTCCATGACTTGATTAATGTCTTCACCATCAAAATATTCACAAATGTACATTGTCATTATAAAGTGAAAGAAAACCATTTATAATTAATGAAACTAATATTTCTGTTTGTTTAGTAACAGTAGTAATCATTTGGACTGGAGGAGTCCCGGGTGGAATTAGACCCAGGGGCCACTGGCTGTCTTGATATACCTTGACTGATTGATTGATGTTTACAGAGCTGCCATACTTTATGAAAATGGTGTTAATGAAATCAATAACTGTATCTAGGAAGGTCCAATTTAAGTGGTCCTACGTCCCAAGCAAACTTAGATTGATGAGGTATTATGTAGACAAACGTAATAGTCTTCAGTCAATATCAATGCCTTGGGACAGGTATAGTTAAGAGGGCATCAATCAAAGTGATAAATGTTGCCACATCGTATAACAGAGTTAAAGTGATGAAATGACATTTCAATTGTCTTTTTATTTATAACATTTATGTAAAGAACTTGAACAGGAATGATTATAAAGGGCGGAACATCTGACAATTCCTACGTAATTTCAGAAAAGAACCAAAACAAAGTCAATCATCACAATAAATTTGTTGGGCATATTATATTATCATTTTTTATATCAAATACATTTGCTTATTATTCCTGCTCAATAATACGACTCCCATTTTAGATACTGCAGCCTTAACTCTCAGCTTGATACGAAAACGATTTATCCGTAAACTTTCACCCTTTCTTGTGAAGTTTTCAAAATTCGTCATGTAATTCATCCAAAATCGTCAACAAGTTTCATGGGAGTAATTGCTCATCACAATCCTATGTTGTGAGGAAGTAGGTACGATACTTAGCAGTGTAGACAAATGGCCTTAAACATTTCATAAAAGCAAGTTATATCTAGGTTCCTTGGGTAGGCCTCTTTAACCTGTTAAACGTTTCCTTTTTCTAAACTATTTTCTCTAATCGCTTCAGTCTTAAATAGTTTTTAGTTCTGATTTTGGCATATTAGAACATTTGCGGAAAAGCATCGCCAATTAATATTTGCTGTATGATTTGTTATATTCAGTCACCAATACGTTAATTATTTATGAGATTTATGATTCATCCTCTGAAATCTGTTTCAAACGATTTTCACTGGTGTAAGAAATATTAAAAACCATACATTTATATATATAGGCCTGCTAGTATGCCCTGAGAGCAGCAAGTTAATGCAACGAAAATGATATTTACGATTTCGTACCTTCGGTATTTCCTTGCCAGCATGTTCAGCCATTGTTAGAGACCTGAATTATCAGTTGTTTGTTTCCATATCATATGACGCGAGCCAATTAACTACTAAATCAAAGTACGGTCCGTTTTAAAGCCAAAGTATCTTCCGTCTTTGATGAGCTGGTCAACTGAGATTATCCTAGGTCGCTATCGGACAATAAGCTTTCTATAAACGTTTTGTATACCGGCTCACTAATATACAGCTGCTCCGCGACAAAACTAGAGTGCTTCCTTTAAACAACAAGCTATCCCGGACAAACTCAAATGTAAGGCAAAAACCAACGCCTGCCTTTCGACAGATAGTTCCAAATATAAATACTACCGTATTATATCTGACACAAGGATTTATTGCAATCGTTTCTAGCACGGGTTCTATGAACCACGTCGAGATTCCAAAGTTTGTGCACCCACAGACGAGATTACCGTTGACTTTCCGCGTATTTGAATAAAGCAAACACTTTCGTCTTTGAGCATTTGAGTCAACGGAGAATACTTTTTAAACATCCGCCATATTGAGTAAAGAAACCTAACGCCGTAAAGAGGCAGAGATTGAAAGCGAGGCAACAAAAATGGATGACTGGGGACATTCAAAGTGATTTAGTCCTACTCTTGGGTGCCTAATTGCCGCGGTGGTGGGAATTAGCGGGGGGGTTGAATTTCCTGGAAAATTCAATAAGCGGGGGGGACGGAATTAGCGGGGGGTTGGATTTTTGCAGTCACATAAATAGGTGACGTCAAAACGTTATTCGAACCTGGTTTGTTTCCTCTCACTAAAAGTCCTTGCAATTTTCAACACAAAAAAAAACAAGTCAAAATCAGTTTGAACAATATGAACAGAACAATCATATAAGAATGTAAGGTACAAAGAGTTACATGAAACTGAAAATGTTTAGAGATGTTTTTCATTCAGAGGAGTGAAATAGCTTGTAGTGACTCTATTTAGGCCTGTTTAGCACACATTCACTCATCCACCCCTTTCTTCCTTCTCATCTAATTCTGTTTCTTGGTAATATCGTCATCAAGTAATGCCTTTACCTCAGTCACTAATTCAAACCCATTATAATTACTTGCCTTATTGTTTGTATTATCTCCTCTGCGCTATTCGCTTCTCTTATCATTCCAATACGCCTTTGTTTCTCTTTGTTTTTATTAATATAAATCGTTTATTTTTAGTTATTCAAGTTTGTGTATGTAAAGTTCAGTCATCAGAGTACAACCGGCAATGCACCGCCTCTCTCTCTCTCTCTCTCTCTCTCTCTCTCTCTCTCTCTCTCTGGCTCCGTGTTCTCTGCACATTAAATAAGACAAGCAATGGCACAGATCGTCCATCTGCTTGAGGTTTTCCCCCAGCTCCAATTTCTCGAAATTTCTTGGTTTGGGGAATATCATCTGATCCTGAGAAATCTTTTGCCAAATACTTCT
>JANTCA010018040.1:0-24775 GCA_024741275.1 Chironex yamaguchii
TGGTTCTGCTCATCACAAATTGGCTAAATGGCTTTCTAACCTTTTAGAACCAGTGTTGAAAATCTACGGCAAAACCTGTATCAAAGATTCCTTTACCTTTGCAAAATTTGTTCAAAACCTGAAAATTGATTCTCGTGAGGCGGCATGTGCTCCTTTGACATAAGCAGCCTTTTCGCTAATGTCCTCCTTGATGAAACGATCAAAATATGTGCCGATGCTTTGTACAGGGAAAAGGTTGAACAGCCCTCCATCCCAGAAGAGATCTTTGTCGAGTTAATGGAATATGCCACTGGAGGTGTTGAATTCAGTTTTAACAATACAATGTATCGACAAAAGGACAGGGAGGCAATGGGTAGCCCTTTGGGTCCACTATTGGCAAATATTTTTGTCAGCCTTTACGAGGAGCGCTTTCTAAAAGAGAACAACCAAAAGTTATCTGTTTATTTTCGGTATGTTGATGACACCTTTTTATCTTTAAAACAGAGCTGGAATGCGACAGAATTTTCCCAAAACTTAGCCAGTTACATCCAGCTCTCAAATTTACGGCTGAAAAAGAACAAGACTGTTTATTACCTTTTCTTGATGTTTTGGTGGAAAAAACTGACACTAATTTGCTAACAACAGTTTACCAAAAAGCAATTTTTACTGGTCAGTACATTCGTTGGGATTCTTTTTGTCCAAAAAAGAGGAAAATCAACCTCATCAGAAGACTTGCTCATAGAGCACTCTGTATCTGTTCAAAGTCTAAGTTAAATTTGGAACTGGGGAAAATAAAATCTATTCTCCTTGAAAATGAGTATCCAGAGGATATTGTGTCTAGAATTCTTCGAGAAAAGATCACTTATTTTGAAACCGAAAAGTCTTTTGGGCATCAAAAATGTTCTGTATACCTAAAACTTCCTTGGCTAGGTAATGTTTCTATCCGCATAGAAACACAGATTTAAAATGCTGTAGTTAAGTGTTTCTCTGTTGTAAATCCAAGAATTGTTTTCACGACTAGGAAGATCTTGCCATCCATTCACAAGGATTGTGTACCTACCACACAAAAAAGCTTAGTAGTATACAAATTTTTGTGCCGAGGTGAAGCTCGGTATGAAGGTAGCACCTCTCAAAGATTGGGTGACAGGATCAAACAACATGTTCCAGCCACTATACGCCAATCATCAATTCCTTCTAGAGAACAGCCACCTAGCGCTTGCAAAGCAAAAATGACTGCCAAAACATGCAATTCTGCCATAGGCCAACATTTACTAGAAAATTTAGAATGAGCCAAAATGTATAAGGACGAGAATTTTCAGATAATTGTCACAGCTAGATCGTCCTTTCATCTAAGTGTATTGGAGTCTATCTACAAGAAAACCAATACTCTGTAGGCAGAAAGAGTTCATTTTTTTCACTTGGACACTTCCAATAATGTTTTGTCTCTTCATTTTCTCTTTCTTTGTTTCCTTTCTTGTTTATGATTGGCTAGTTTTGCTACATGTTTCATATAAATAAGTTGCCATATACATATACTTTCCTTTCTGACATTTCATACTCTGAATAGTGTCAGACGAAAAAAGCTTTCAAGTATGATTTTAGCGCAATGTTGCAAATTTTCAAGGCAGATTACAAAATGGTTGTTTTCTTGCTTTCATTTTATAATGCTTTTCTCCGGGGGTACACTTGTAAGTTTCATGCATCTAATAGTAAAATGATTTTTACCAGTAGGTGTTTCTGATAATGTAATATTACTTACAGGACCATCCTCATATTTGTGTCATTTTCAACAGGAATCATGTTCAAGAGTTATAATATTACTTGACATTTATTTTACTCCCTACAATTTTATGACATAGAACATTATTTTAGATTAGAATATATTTTTGCTACATACATTCTTGTAAATTTTAAATAATCTAGTGGAGTCCTAACTTTATGGTAACAACTCACACTTGTCTCTGTTTTGTCTTTTAGCAATTTATCTGGTGGACAGAAACAAACAGTCACAGTCAGTAGCATGCTTTTAGCAAATCCTAGCCTGACTGGTTGCTGTGGTAAATACCATTTGTTAACCTACATGATGTATGGTTTATAAATGGTACAGTAAATTGTGTCCCATATTTCCACATTGACATTTCTAGCTAACTTCATTTCTCCTGACATGATTTTCCTAGTAAAAGTGCTACCCCTGCTGAACACCAGATACATACATTGTTTCTTTTGCTCCAGTTACTCTGTCTCTCTAATAGTTAAATTCCTTTATTCCTTTGCATTACTCATCCTTAAAAGCTTGAAGAAATGCTAACAACATTCTTCTCTTGTTATCTGGATCATTCCCATAATATCTGCATACTCCAGATAAGAAATTACAATGTCTGATGTCTCTCTCCCTTTCCATTTCACTGTGCAAATGTTTGGAGAAACATCTCTGGTCTCTGGATTATTGAAAAAGTGAAGCATTCCTGATTGCTGATTTTGAGTTGAAGATATAGCACATACCACAAAGAATAAAGCAGGATTCACAAAATAGCTGTTGCTGCCAATAACTTAATTCATTGTTTTGAAAAAAAAACCAGCCTTGATAACCCGATAAAGAAATGTTAAAAACTCAAATAGTGGTTAACAGGGATTTATAAGATTCAAAAAAATTGCTTATTCAATTTCAGAAGTAGCCTGCATATTTTAAATGAGCAGGAAGACAACAACAAATTCCTGGCCATTAATTATATTTGACACCATATTATTTCCATATATTTTCTATTCATAAACCATTTTATACTATTTTAACAAAGAAAATAGTTGTCAGAAAGAAAGCAAGGCTATGTTTTTGAAATAAGCACCCCACTCAAGTTAGCACCCACCATAAAACTTGAATTTTTTTTATAACTGTCCAGAATGCTGAATCACGAATTTACCGTAAGTGTGCCCAGAACATTCCAAATGTTTAAAACGCACTGAATATCTATCTTCCATGATCATTTTTAAGGCTACAAAAATTAGAATCCAAATCAGAAGCTGCTAGAGACAACAGAGACAAATTTGCAATTTTATAGTCTAGATTAATGTCTTTGCCATCATGAAAGTTCCAAAACATATATTTTAATGATAACGTCAATCAAAATTACAGGTCATCCAAATTTGTGGTTTGTTTACTTACATCAGTAATCATTTTCATTACCCGGCTCCGAGGCTGCATTACAGCTATGGGAGTGGATACATCGAGTCACGGATAACTGAGTGCTCATTAACAAGTCTTGCATCTAAGAATCATAGTTTGAATCCCCATACAACCAAGTTATGCTGGTATGAAGAGAGTCGGAAATTTCGATAAATACGAGAACTTGTGTATCACAGGAAATCCCTACGTAAATATGTTCTAACTGTGCGTAAATTCAAAACTAGCTGATTAAAGGTATTTGCCCTTGAACCCAAAAATTACAGTGACTATATATTCCAACACATTCCTGACTCTCAGTATTTGGGCAAAGGTAGCAAACTCACGTATGGCTGATATACAGAAATCAAATTCACACGAAAGTACTCTAACCGTATACAATGTAATACAATTATTGTCTGTCCTCAGTGTAACAAAAATCCGCCACGTAAACTTGCAAGATTGAGTTTAACTCCCTTCATTTGAGGTACTCTAATCAAGGCTATTAGTAATTCGGAGAACGCGACGCCATATTTCAAGTGGAGTAAACGCTGGGTGGTTCGTCTGCATTCATCAATGACTGCCTACCAAAAGAGGCAACGTGGTTATAGCAGAGCTCATAACATATCTATCAACCTATTATATTCAGGGAAAATTTCAGGAATTATAAGAAATAACGAGTCACAAGCCAGTGATACATACCATGAACGAGCCAAACGTTTGTACGCTTTTTTTATTTCTATCCCAGAAGCTGTGCGTTTAACACCTAAAATTGCATACGGATCATCACTGACAGCATTACAAAATGCGTGTAAAGTAACAATACAGGCGAAAATAAACAGCTTTAGAAGATCCATATTGCCCAAGCCGAAAGGTTGATCCACTGCAGCTAAGCGGCCGAGAAATTGTTGTCAGCGTTAAGAAACCAAATCCATAGGGAACCGACAAGTTAAGAACTAGCAATGCTGGCAAGAGCAGGTCCAGTAATTATGATTTTTAAGTGAATTATTGGCAAATTTAAAAGCTATTTTTTGTAGTAAATTTATAAAACAACCAAGGGAAGGTCTCTTTAAATACTTGTCAATATTGATTTTGCTTCAGTAGAAAGTTACAATCCAAAACGTTCAATTACATTTCATAGCAATTATCACGGTTACTCACCATCTCCAACGCGTGCTTCACATCTTTTAAAACTGTAGCCTAATAGTAGTCACTTAAATTCTAACTTTATTTTTCAATCTATCCATCTGCAGTGATGATAGGGACAGCACCCATCATAAGTATGCCAGGGCAGACATCACGTCTTAGTTAAGATATTTGTTGCCAAAGCAAGAATAGAAGATTTCGTATTTGCTTTTAGCATCTAATATTAATACACCTTTTTTGTCCAAGTCACTTCACGTCACTTCTAGACACGTACAACAAAACAGAACATTTAGAGGTCGAAGGATATTTTTTCAAAATTATGAAAATGATTTAGACCTTTAATGCTCTGTATATGACAAGATACATGATGAAAAGAGGATAGGGGCATTTGAAATGTGGACATGGAGAAGAGTGCTCAAAATATCCTGGAGGGAAGAAAGAAAGACAAATGGATCCTGCAACAAATCAAGCCAAGATTTGTCTCTAGTCAACATCATTGAAAGAAACAGACTCAGCTATTTTGGCCACATAATGAGATCTGATGATAGCTTGGAAAAATTGTCATGCAAGGGAAGGTAGGGGGCAAAAGAGGAAGGGCCAGACCACTAACCAGTTTTATTGGGAACATGAAGAAGGTTAGGAAACAGCATCTACGATCTGATAAAAAATCCAGAGACAGAAAGGAAAGGAGAGAGTTTGTCCATACAACCACCAGGGGGCGCAAGCGACCCGATGGACCATGATCATGATTATGCCACAAGTCCAAACACAATATATCACTCCAAGGTCAAGGTCATAATGAAGATGAGTTCAACATTTACTAATTGCGAAATGTCTGAAATTATAGACATGGCAAGTAAGTTATCTGACTGTTGTCATTTTCCGATTATCTACAACTTGTTCCTGTCTGCCGTGTACCCAGTTTTGAGCAAAGTTAAGTTAACCAGAAACATCTCTTTTAACCTCTTGAGCACGGAGCATTCATTTGTAGAAAATAATCATCTTTCATCATGATCAAAGTTGCAACCAATACGTGAAATATCAGAATACTTGGACGCTCCAAACGTTCAAGACGATGCAGTAAAGACATTTAGAAAGATGCCGAGGGAGATATGACAAGTGCACCAAGCAGCAACTCGAGGCAACTGACAGAACAGAAATATATGCAACAGGCCGGGTGATTCGTTAGTCACGCTACTTGAAGCATAGAAACTATGAAGTAATAATCAAGGAAAAGAATAGCCAGTGCAAGATTATTGTCGGTGTGACTTGCTGTGAGAATTCTTCCATATATTGAATGATACTGAACCAAATATTATTTTTTGATCAAAGGAAAGGTGGGTAGTCTACCAAGCAGAATGTACTGTTTCTCGTGAAGACATCATAGATACTCCACAACGAAGAAAAGAAGAATGTGTCAGGGAAAGTGTCATCGACGTGAAAGCATGTTGGCTGGAGGTATCCCTGTTGAAAGTTGATGCAGAGGATACGTTGGTCTCCGACTTCGAGATGGCTAGGATTGCCGTGTTACTGAATGGGATTTAGTGCAAAATACAACCAGCGGCCTTTTGCTTGAAGGAGAGTGCAGGTTAGCAGTTAAGACTAGCACGTTTCTTGCTGTAATGAAATAAGTAGAAAAGTCGAAAAAGAGGCAATTCCCACTTTTTAGACCATATCCTTCCTTGGACATGTCCGAGACAAGCTGCCTCTGTTCAATTGCGATTTCAAGATTGAATGCTTCAATCCAAAACATTATTACACTAGTCATAGTAAAATTTGGTTGTTGAATTAGTTGTTGAATCATTGCCTAAAACAGTATTCGCATGGTTAACTGCACAAAACCCTAGTAGGATTTTGTTTTCTATAGATTAAAGATTTCTGCAATCCAGCAATCGGTATGATGCTTTGCCACATGAGCAATCAAGATGGTGTATGTTGCTATATCGCAAAAATTTTCAAATTCGAGGTACACGATATATTTCAGTTATCAAATACTCTTTGCAACGTGCAAGTCCTCAGTTGCGTCTGTATTACGAACACTAAGAAATCTGTCGTTGCGATGGGAAGCTCTTAGCATATTTTCAATCTATTTGCCAAATACTTTAAGACGAACGCGTCTGCGAAATAGTAAAGGAAAGAAAATAGCCTGCGCAATTGTAGAAAAAAGCCCTGAGTTCTCGGCGTTCATTCCAACAATTTTCCGGAGTAGTTACTCGTCCACAAGCGCAGTACTCCGTTCTTGTGTAAATCCCAATTTATTCAAATATTGTAGGATGGATGACCAAAGGTCTATGAAGTTACTAGTTTGATCTTCATTCTCAAAGGAATTAAATTGTTCTTCGCTCAAATGGAACTTATTGCAATGGGAAAATGTTGGCCCAATTATCATCTGAGGGGTACAATTATCAAATTACAAAACATGTTGAGCGTTTTGGTTTGTTTTGCTTTTGTTAGCTAATCCCATCAACATCCGGCTAACATTTCGACCTCGCTCTCGCTTATTTTGCTAAAAACTGGAAATAACCGATGCAAGAATCATAAAGAACAAAACCGCCCTAGTCGCGAAACGGCGCATAAATAGATTTTCACTTGTATATGCACCAGTCAGTAAAGGACGAACAAAATATTACAGCAGAATGAGTCAAAAAACGCGAAGTCTCTTTCGTTATGACACCATTTATGCAGAAGATTTAAGTGCTTTTGCAAAATAAAATTCAAAGAGCAGCTATTAAAATAATAATCACAAAAGATTCGAGAAACCCATTTACTTTACTATAAACTTGTTTTACTTACTAAATTTGTCCACGCAAAAATCATCCCACAAAGTGCGTCAAATATCATGTTATATCCAAAGTTTCTCCCTAGCTTTGCACCCACTGATATCAGTCAAGAAAATATACGATACAAAATCACTTTCTCTCTGGCATGAACAAAACCCAACTAAAGTTTAAAAAACAAATCAACACGGTGGACATAGTTATCGTTCCATTCACATCAACTACCGAAACTTAAATTACGCCGATGATACGGTGTACGCAAGTAACCGTTAATATATGTAGATATATCGGTGATAGGAATATTGTATTTGATTACAGAGCTGGTGGTTGTAACACTCTTGCCGACGGCGTCTAGAAGTATGTGTAGTTTGTTGGAGGTGGAGTTAATAACAGTACTAAAGTTGTGGTAGTGTGGTGGGACTTGGTCGTGTGGATGGGAGGTGGGAGGCTGGAAATAGGCGGTAGTGCGAAAGGAGGTTATAGCGAGAAAGGAGGTGGTAGTGAGAAAGGAGTTGGTAGTGTGGAAAGAGATGGTAGCGTGAAAGATAGTAGTGTGAAAGGAGGTGGTGATGTGAAAGGAAATGGTAGTGTGAAAGGAGGTGGTAGTGTGAAAGGAGATGGTAGTTTGAAAGGAGATGATAGTGTGAAAGGAGCTTGTTGTGTGAAAGGAGATGGTAGTCTAGATGGAAGGGGTAGCGTGAAATGGGGTGGTAGCGTGAAAGGAGATGGTAGCGTGAAAGGACGTGGTAGTGTGAAAGGAGATGGTAGCGTGAAAGGAGATGGTAGTCTAAATGGAAGGGGTAGCGTGAAAGGAGATGGTTGTGTGAAAGGAGATGGCAGTCTAAATGGAAGGGTAGTGTGAAAGGAGACGGTAGTGTAAAAGGAGATGGTAGTGTGAAAGGAGAAGGTAGTGTGAAAGGAGCTGGTTGTGTGAAAGGAGATGGTAGTCTAAATGGAAGGGGCAGCGTGAAAGGAGATGGTAGCGTGAAAGGAGGTGGTAGTGTGAAAGGAGATGGTAGTGTGAAAGGAGCTGGTTGTGTGAAAGGAGACGGTCGTGAGAAAGGAGGTGGTAGTGTGAAAGGAGATGGCAGTGTGAACGGAGGTGGTAGTGTGAAAGGAGATGGTAGTGTGGAAGAAGGTGGTAGTTTGGGCCACGGGATGTCTGGGAGGTATGGTAGTGTAGGAAGAAGTGGTAGTGTGGAAGGAGGCGGAAGTGATAAATCGTACCGACGGTCACGGTAATGGGGCTGGGGTAAGAGTGATACACCATAGAAAATGGGGTCAATATTGTAGGTGGTGGTACTATTTAAGGTATTCATTTTCAGTAATACAGAAATCAAGACAATCTAATGACGCTTATGCATTTAAACTATAAACTATAACATCAAAGGTGTCTTAAGTATGCTTCGTAAATCACGTCACATCTACCATTAGTTGATAAAAGGGACCGTTCGATCTAAAATCTGATGGGAATCCCTTATTACTTTTTACTCACATCCCACATTGACGCCTCGAAAGAACAACGAATCTTTTGACCGACGGCCCCTCCATAATGTCAATTATAAATCGAACCCCAAGTCAAACATTTTAATGGAAATGGAACGATAGACCCAGACCCACAGTTCTTACGAACAAAACCAGCTAAAAACAAAACTAAAATGACATGAATGAAATAATAGCATAAGAAGCTTTTAAGATGACTATGACAACAACAATCGTAAACACAACAAAGGTAAACGAAAAAACACTAACGAGAAACACGAATGCGTTTTCACGTATGGCTCTAAACACGTCAGGACAATTTGTGATTTCTTTATCTTCAAATTTCTCTACCGTTTCTCGCAAAACATTATCCTGAAATTCCATGAGTAAGAGTTGGAAAGCATTTATTTAAACCCTAATGATAATATTAAACATTCAAATACTTACTCGATATTCTGATAAAGTACATTTCATTCACAATTCGATTTTAAAACGGAAGCTGGAAACCAATATTGAATTGAAACAAGAAATCAGAGGACCCTGAAATTAATTACCAATCTGAAGGTATGATTTTCAAGTCTACTAATGGCAAACATACCTTACTTAAAAGAAATACTATAATTCATACTTGAGATTTTCATGGAAGTAAAAAACGAAAGTGTAATACAAAGAATGGAAAACTACTTATGCAAATTATCAAAACCAGAATTGTTGCTCGTCTATACAACATATACCTATTATCTCTTCAATATTTTGTGTCATACAGAAGACAACAGATAACCAAGCGTTCAATGAAAATTTTAGTCTCGTGAATCCACTGCCATCATCTTGCTGTTGATCTCTTCATCTACAAACATAAATCGAATCCTCAAACGTCGTAATTTTGTTGAAAGAAAAAACACGCGTGTTTTACTAAAGAATAAACAAAGATTTACAAGAAACATGGATCGAAACTATCCAATCGTAAACAAGAAAGCGAAACTAGCCAATCATAAACAAGAAAGGGTTAAAAGAAAAAGAAAACAAAAAACCCCAAAGCATTATTGGAAGAGTCCAAGTGCAAAAAACAAACTCTTTCACCCTACATAGTCTTGGTTTTCTTCTCTTAATGCAGACCGACTCTAATACACATAGATGGAAAGACGATCTAGCTAAGCCAATTAACCCGAAACTATCGTCCTTATGCGAAATTTCTTCATTAATAATGTATTCTCTTCAATTGGGAAGTAATAGTAAATACAGCAGACGCTCCCTGGGAGACCAGCTCTCCAAAGCGGACAGCTCGCTATTAATACAATAAATCTCGGCCCCGGATTTCTCCCTATCTTTGAGGACTGCTGTGCTATTTCAGCTCTCTATTCCAAAGTAAGACAACTATAAAGGGTCCCTACCCCGATTTTGGCTCTCTCAGCTGCGACTGTCGTTTTTATACTACCAGTCGCCATAATTAGCCCCAAAATGATCGGACCCACTCGTATTTACTGGCGGGCGTCATATCTTCTCTATTCACAAACACAAGCTGACGGAAAATAAAAGCATGCTCACGCATGGAAGATGGGTCATCACTCATACAACTCAAAAACAGTATCTATGTCTTCTATGCCTGCCACAGGATCAGTTCCTCCATCAAAAATGTCGGTGCCTAAACAGTCAGCAAGAGTTTTGTCAAGTTTGGTATAAGCAAAATGTAAAAGGGAAGGTCTTCAGACTAGTATTACAAAGTTTTTTCAATACAGAGATGAACCAGTGCGATTTTCATTTACTTCACTGGCCATAAAAACGTGACTTATTTCTAACATGTAGGTTTGATACCACTCCATCTTAAATGAACCATCATTTGACATTCAATAACTCGATTAGAAAATGTCAAGATTGTGAGCTTTAAGTCTCCCTCTACATATATTTCCGCAACAAAAACAACAGTGGTAACCGTTGCTCACTCCTTTGCCATATATCGTATTCAGCATGTTTACAATGCCTACCCTATCAAATACACATCAGACAGAATATCTTTAATTTTTAGAAATTTTTAGAAATCTACAACCGCCACACAAAAATAACATCGGAATAAATAACGAAACGGCATTGGAGAGGGGGCCTCCAACAGTAGATTTAACCAGTCATTATAATCATTACACTTTTCCTATTATAGCTAAGTATTGAGCACATAAAACAAAACTATCTAAACGAACTAAGTTTTTTGTTACTGTCATCTCGATACCACGTTATGCACACACGTTTTACATTTTCTTGGCTTGAAACGAAAATATTTTGAATTTGCTTCGCATTATTGGCCAATCACAAAGCAATGGGAAGTCCGAACACACCCATATTCACACTTTCATCATTCCATAAACAGTAACTCACAAAAGAATACAGACCCATTGAACGGACAGCCCACAGCAGCAAACGTTTGCGTGCGGATAGCAATTGGTAATCACGAGCGGAAGACGACAGGGAACTAACAGACACCCAAAATAAGTAAGCTTGATCCTCCATCTACCAAAGAATTGCGGCACTTACAACACACGTCACAGTATCTAGTTAACTTGTGTATTCCCTTGTACAAACATCATGTCGTCAACGCTGCCTTAAACAAAACGTCAACCATCCAACAGCACTTAAAGTGTATTACAAATTTGAAAATTTGTGTCAAATGTTGACTTGTGTTGGGAACACTTCACGACCAACATACTGAGTACTCGGTGGTTTACACTTAGTTTACAATAACAGGATCAAAGTCAATAAAAAGTTAAGACAATTTAATATAAAATGAACAGATTTTGGCCAATTAAGGCTACGACAAATGTCACAAGAAATAATGGAAAACGTAATCGCCGACAAATATCACAGCCTTCGTACTCAAACTCTCTCCAACTGGCAGTTTTCAACGCCAGAAGAAAAGTTTTACTCAATGACCAAGCTTCCAAGGTCTCCTAGCTGCAAACTTGACGTCTGATCAAAACAGTTAATTAGTGACTGACATGATATTATTAAACAGTCAATAAATACCTGTCTAGATGCTGACGAATACCTTTATAGGCGGCACTTCTGCACCTCACCCAAATCTTCCTTGTAAGACTTAGCTTTATTGGAGTACTCTCACTCTAACTACAAAACGAATTGTTTAAGGTTCCAAACTCTAGCATGGATGATTGGAAACGCACTAGTTGAAGATACAACGAACATGTATATGTTTAAAAATACATACCATTTAATAATTCTTTGCCTTCATTCTTTCAAATGCCTAAATGAGAAAAATATACTCTGTTACACATATTTTACCAATACGTTCGATCGTTATGTATAAAATTCTCATAATCAACAAAACAGCGATACATTTTTTTACAACAGTCTCTGTCTGTCTTTGACACGTCTCGTTTCCAATTAATTGGAGACTATAAGACTATAAATCAAGATGTACTTCCGATAATTACAATTCTAAAATCATTTCACGATAGTCCGTATCAGCTTTTAACAACCCTTGACGCACATGGGTTTAATCAATAGTATCATATCCTTATGAAGCAAGACTAAGGTAAAAAGCAGGGTCTTACAGAAAGGCGCACAATTCCTCTCCCAAAAGGAAACGGGCTTAAGAAAATTTAATAAAATAGTCGATACATAACTCCAACAACAGTACAGCTTCATCACGAATCAACATACCTTAATTTGTGAAAGTACATTTCCTTCAGGTACACATTCGCCTTCATCGTTGAAAACTGATGTATCTACTGGAGGCGGTTGCTTGACGGGTGGGGCTTTACATTCTTTAGAAAATTTTGCGCTTTCCCGATCACTTTTCAGAGTTGGTATGACTAAACCAGCACCTGATCGGTCTAGGCCCTTGAAGTCAATTTCAGTATCATGTCCAGCCTCTTTAGCCTCTTTCTGTAGCCGCATCAACCTCTTTTTGAGCCTGGACAACTCAAGGCAAGTTTCGTGGTATTCCTCTTCGGCTTCAACTGCCTCGCTGCCCTGTGTGGACCCTTGACTCTGCTCCAATCTTTCCTTAGCGATGGTAACAAGTCTCTCGGCCGCTTGTAAGCGAATCTGCGTTTCCGTTATTTCTTTAAGTATAAATTCTAGTGACATGCTTTCTGATATATGAGTTTCCGATGCTGTAACAAAAATATCAAACACATGCAGAGCTAACAATATCTTCAAGCAAGGACTCGTTAGACAAACTAAACAAATGTGAACCTCGTTTAACTTTCATCCATCTTTACAATACTTGTAAACGGTTGTTTTGACACGATAGCGAATGCCAAAGTAATGTTTAGTAACAGAGGACTCACCAGCCAACATTCTATCGCAGCACATAGGCTTAGACAAGATGCAAAACTGAGAGTCACCATATCCTATCCACGCCTTGCTCAAAACACACCGTACTTTAATTGTTTATGTTAAGCATAACTTTATTTTTTGAAGCAAAAGCAACAGTGAGTTGCACAAGTCCCACATAACGACTGCATTGCAGGAATACTGTGGCTGTATTATGACAGGACAAATAAATATCACTCGACAAATTGCGTCTACGACGTTTACAACAGGTCAGGTAGGTGCAGGAGTTCAAAACTGGAAATTGGGTGACACAGTCTCTGTAGTCAGTAACGGAACTTTTCTTGCAGTTAACACAGGTCATTTATACCAGGCATTACGATCACTTCACGTCCACTAGGGCCCTCCACTAAATCGTCAATTTTAGCGACTAAATCAGTACACAAAATAGACAAAAAGAATGAAAAAATGGTTGCTTGTACATATTTAATCGAATCTGTTTGTAAACGTGCCGACGTTCTTAATTACTGAGATAGACATATTAATTTTGAAAAAAAGCAACCATGACAACTTTTGTAAATACTTCTACTTCGGCCGTCAAGTTATAACAACAGTTTTACTACCGCAATAAAAATATCGAAATAACAGAAATGTCATTATGTTCCAGGAATCTAATAAAATAAATAAAATAAAAACAGGACTATCATTCTTGGTGCAAATTAAAATATGGATGGAACTGAGCTGCTTGTGCGAAGTAGGCACTCTCGGAGTGCCTTTCTAGAATGTTATCAATTCAAATTTGATAACTAAATAAATAAGTAAACAAAGTGCAAAGTAATTGTCTGCATAAGATTTCTCCACACCATCCTGGTGGAAGCAGGTGACATATATGTGACGATTGTGATATTCTAGACATGTACTCAGCACGCCACCTGACCGATTACAAGCAACTGAGTGCATTTCATGCCATTCCTACAATAAGAACGTCCCAAAAGCGACGTAACCAAAACGTGGGAAAGTGTCAGTAACGAGACGGTTGTTGACGTTTAGGAAAAACAAAACACCACAACCAAAAGACTGCGTCTACTGACTTATGTACTGTGTATAATTAGTATGAGAGAAAACGAGTAGGAAATTTCTTGTTAGAAATGCAATAAACAACGTGACAAAAATATTGGACTACCGTATGACGAAAGCTTGTCCGAACAAATCAAAGTAAAAGTCTATACAAAAGGACCGTCCTACCTTCTGATGCAGAAGACCCCGATCTTTCCTTTAAATCTGGCACCTTTGTAGTCTCGGGGGCTCTTTTCGGCTTCACTTTTGGAGGAACTGGTGCACTGCCACTGTCAGACTTGGTTTCCTTAAACTGGAGCTGCACCCTCCTAACTAACCCTGACTCAATATCCTTAAGGTCAGACTCAGAAGACTGTTCTGATACAGACCGTGGGGAGGCAATCTCCACTGGCGAACTCTCCACTGTCTCCATAAACGTTTGTTCCACTATTTCGTCCATAAGGGGGCTGCTCTCTGCCAACACTTCTGTTTGTGGAGACTCGATAACCTCTTCGAAGTCAGGGGACATCTGTCTGCTTTCAGTGGATGTTGAATTGACTGTTACATTTATTTTAGCCTTGGCTTTCCTTACAAATCCAACTTCAATGTCCTGCATCTCCTCGTGGTATGGTGATTGGCTGCTAGTAAGAACGTCCTCCGCCGCGCATTCACTGTCAATGGCAGTCACAGGAACAATATCAGAAGAGGACACCTCAACAGATTTAGATGGAGTCCTTGGTTCACTCAGCTGTCGTTTCACAGAGGCTGGCTTTTGTGATGAGTCCTGTGCAACACTAAATGATTTGATAAGCATATTTGTTTTTACCCCTTGTGGCCTCTTTGAAGGGCTTTGCTTTCCTTGGGTAGCATAAGTACGAAAAGCAGCTTCTGTCTGTTCCAATATTTCTCTTTCTTTCTCTGGATCTACAAAAGGAAAAAACATGACAGAGATACTATCCCAACCATGAAATTACATGCTATTACCCTAAACACAGGGTAAGAACTTGGCATATACTTGAAGCAAACACAACACCCTGAAAATGTACTGCAAGAAGCTCACGGTGAGCCATGAATACTGTAGATTGCCAAGAAAGAAAATTACAAATATGCACATCATACGTCATTCTTTAGCCTGTTCCATGCAAATAATTGAAACCTTAATGCTAAACCAACACGACCAAACCTTAAACCGAATTCTTGTTTCATTTTCGAGAACTTCGGCCCAAGGTCTCATGAACACGGGTCATGACAGCACATGACTTATGGCGTAACGCAATATCACGGGGCGCCATTTTGTGTTTAATTCTTTTCCGTGAAATTTAATGTTCAAAAGAAGGGCTCCAGAATGCCAGGTTATACAGCACCGTTCTGCTGTAATCACACCGAAAATGGATGGAAAATGTATTGTTTTCCAATAATGCTTAGAAATTTCGAGGGGACGAGGAAGCGCACTATTAACTGTCGACGAGATAAATGGGAACAAACTAATTCAAGTGTACTTAGTGAGTTAGAAAAAAGTGGTTTAATACTACAGCAGACTGCAGAGGTTTGCCTATTTATCTATTTATGTAGAGACGACGGAATTTTTAAGTACCAATTGTTGACGCTAGGTACGTCTATTGTTTTTGCCAAAAAATAACTGTACAAACTGTCGTTTACGAGGTGACAACAGAATCTTTTGACTACTACTTCACCTTGAGTTTGACTAAAGTCACTTTCACACCATTTATATCAACAAAATACTTATAATATGTACCATAGCACATGCCAAACAGATACACAGATACAGTACAGTTACTGATAGATTTGCCTAATGCACAGAAAAGTCTTTTCTCTGTATAAAGTAGGAAATGTAGACCAACAGAGGAGCGGTATAATTATCTTACTAGAGAAGACTGAATCACTTTCTCTCCATTAAATGTACTCCAATTTCCCTGCTCTGTTAAATTGTTTTATAAATGGAACATGGTTGTAAAGTTTAGACAGGATTTGCTATCATTTGTAATGAATACGCACAAAAACGAGAGAAGCACTTGTCGCAATTTGACCGTAAAAAATTCAATGCACAAGTTCTTAATGCAAGGGGGACACTTATTAACTTTTAGATTTTTTCCTCTCTTCCAGACTTGATAAAACCTCCTCGTTTATCAATTTAGTCAATTAAAGTGTCAAATCCCCAAAGTGTCAAGTCATTTATATGTGGGAGCAATTTTTATGTTATGTTGATTCGAAAAGATACTATGACAATGCATTCATTCTTTTAAACGCTCTGTTTAGTTTTAAATAGCCAAATAAGAAAAGTTATTGTGACCTGTCGCTAGTTTTCACGGCTAAAAGAGGAGATCAACTTCAGGAGAAAATGTGCTGTGACAGCTGTGTGGGAAATGCAATTTGGAATATGATGGCTAGGTAGAAAGCACTTCCAGGCAGGTAAATCACAGTAAAAAGAGGAAAAAGATAACAAATGAAACAACTCGCGAGGGATACGTATCTTAAGTAGTTGAAGGGTTCTAATTAGTTTTAAAAGATGTCAAGCATGATAATCCGGAATATTCTGCCAGCCGGGCCCCACCCCCAACTATACGTTGGCCCCCTGGTATTAACCACCCGAGAGAAATGACTACATGAAAGAAGTTCAATAACATCAATGTCCATTCTATATGGAAAATCAGCAAACATATTGCATTATTTATTCAAAGTTTTGAACACAAAATGGCGTCAGCAGCTACAAACCACGACTTCTATTGGTCCACTGTGTGTAATGACCTGTGTTATATTTAGAGACCTTGCTTCGGACTACACTCAAAGAAGTAGGGGACCTTTCTTCTCTCCATGTCAATTTCTGCGCGAATGCAACTAAGTATTATCAGTTCAAAATGCAACGATGAGAGTAAATATCAAGACAAGAGCCTGTTTAAAAGAGCCATGTCAGCACCAGAGCGACAAGGGCACATAGAAACAAGGGCTAGTTAATAATCTGGCTTGTTTAGGAGTGAAATAGATTTATACAAAACATCTTGTCGGGTCAAGGTCTAGTGGATTTGTACTGAAAGCCTTTGTTGCCCATTTCGAGAGAGAAACAGTTTATCCATGCATTTTTAATCTAGACAGTCAAACAACTACGACATTGCAGGTTACGAATTCGTTGATCAATTATCTCCCCTCCCCAAAGAAACAACATTTACAGTAACTTAATTATGCAATAGTCTAAAAGATTTTTTTCATTGAATTAATACTGGCACTTCGCCAATCACCCTTTCAAGACCGTTATTAAGTTACACTCCAATCTGATGCCATTGTGTGCTGACGACATCCACAGTACAACTGGCGTGGAATACTTAACAATAATAACAAATATTTGGAACGTTTATCAAATTTTTACCCACACGCGGCGGATGCCGTTTTCACGAAGTGAAGCTACTTCCCGTATATTGATATTATCAACCCATTTCTGCCCTATTTCATCTTAAAGCACGACCACTGTTACGTTAACAAAGGAACGGTAAGACGGCGACACGTCCGAAGAAAATGCAAAGGAATTCCATCCCTAGATTCTAATCACGATCATGTAGTTTGAAAGTTGTAATTTACCAAGTCTGTCAATGACAGGAACGCCGAACACCTAATCGCCGCCTTTGTAGCGGTATACGCCAAATGGCAATGAAAATATACGAACCAATGGGGAATAAACTTTCAAAAGAACTTTCAAAGAAATTTTCGCTTCCCAAACAGAGTTGTCTTCTCTGTGAAAGAATAACCTCTATGTTTGATGATTTCAGCGTAAAAACTGCACCATACCGTAACCCATGTGCTCAGATTGAATACTCTCAAGCTTTTGCTCAAATTCGACGCTAACGTGCTCTTCGTCTTGTCCATCCAGAGACAAATTTTCCCAAGATGCTCCTAAAACTCCATTTTCAGCTTTTATTTTTGATGTAGCTCTATTTTCAGCCACCCCCGTGGAACTTGGCAGTGAACCTAGCAAGGGACAAACATGGTAATAGGAAAACAAGTCAAGGACAAATTTACACAATAAACGGAGGTATTCAACTTGCAAAGAAATAAATGTCACATGTGTACACAGCCACAACTGACAAAAGGCATATTGACGCAATAATACCGGGGAGGGGATCAGGGACTCAGACCCCTTGTTAAAATAAAGAGTTTTGTGGGGCTACGCCCCCTTTTCAGAAAGCCGATTGAACCTTTCTTACGGCTTCAAGCGTTATACTCTCCCACCGCTGTTAGTTGCTTGGATTGCTTTATTTATACATGTCATTAGATGTCGATACTCAAAATAGACAGTTGATTATTAGAAAATATATTGCCTTTCAACGAGAGTGATTTATCACAAACACACAAACACATACCCAGATACACACAGGCATGACTGAAAACATTGATTTCCCGAATATGCCGAAAAGTAAAAGTATTTTGGTAACGTTTGTAAAGAAAGGCATAAAAACTGTTGGACCAGTAAACTACTTGCTTCTGAACTATAGTTATTTTTATTTATTTTGGCAACGTTATTTAGCTCGAAGCTCAACGCATTGATTATAAAGGTAACACGATTATCGTGTATATGTTAATGAAGCAGTTTGTGATCTTAACATACAACTCGTGCTGCTTTTGTCCTTTCTAATAAATCATATCCTTTTATCATTTCATGTTTTAGACGCGGTACTTTAGACTCGATTAGTGATGGCAAAACAAAAATCTTGAACATATATTCTGGCACTTTTGGTAGCAACTAATTGGCGCTTATTGTACATCTTTGCTGTTTAACATTTCTATAAGCTCGTACGTAATAGCTTGAATGATTTCGTATACACCGCAGAAAAACGCGTATAACACATGCAAATATAGTAGGTGTGGTCAACAGCGTGGTCCTTGGAAGCTTCCTACAGCACAGCACCCCTCCTTACTCTTTTAGTATGGCACATCTCGATAAAACACTGTGCTATTTAGCCTACTATGTTCTACTACTATTAATTTGAACGAGGTCTCAGTAAAAATTTTGTACCACTTAAATGTGTAAACGTCAGACCTACAAATCAACCGACACTATAACTTCTCTTCAAGTCTCTTATAAGTCTCTTCAAATATTATTCCTGTTTGATTGAGGAGACCAACATGACTTCTAATTAGCTCTGACGACCATCGCAAATCAAGGGATCAAAAGTCAATCTATCAGTGCTGTTGTCCAAAGAAAGACCCGCATTGTACGACAGCAAGTTGCAAATTAATAAAGAGTTCTGTCACTGTTTACGGTAAAGGCAATTGTCAGCTTAACAGAAGAATAAATTGTAACAAAAAATCAGAAGAATGCCAATGAAATCAGCACATTAAGTATACGTGAAATAATTTTAACGGATACGTCTAATAGGTCCAGTCCGCAAATTACTAATATAGTCAAAAAATCTCGAAATTGATGCGCTTATTATGAGAAGGAGCCAAGTACATTCCAACAAACAGAACTGATTGACGTAACGGGCTTGCTGCCAGTCATCGTGTATTAATACTACAGTAACGGGGACTGCATTTCCCGCCGTCACAAGACCGTTGTGTCAAATATACAAGGATAACAATACATTAACCACATAGCAAACTGGGTTGCCAACAACAATATGTACAGACAAAAACACTTTAATTTAAAACATCTTTAATGTTGGCTGCATATAATCAGCTATAAAATAGACGCAACCTGTTGGACAAGGAAAAATACAATGTCAATGGCAGGCTGTTTGATGCAACGTCTAATCGTTTTTAAACAGAGACGACAACCATTACACCTTTTTATGAGGTATACAATGGACACGTCACATCATTTCATGTTAAGTGAATACGACTTATGACTTTAAGGATAAAAAATACTGAAGAGGCCTTCTGCTAGTACGTCTGGTCTATCCCAGACTTCTTTTATGTATAATGTCTTGATTGCAACTTTACAATTTCGTCATCAGTATATCTTTTTTATTTACAAAATTCAATTTTTAATGTATTAAGAAAAGGTATTGTACCACATTAGCCAACAGTAAGCTTGCCCTTACGCTCAACCACCATCCAAAAAATTCTGTTCATGTTCAGTTTCATTACATTTTCATTTTGACACTTTCTTCGCATCAGAAAACAAGTGAAAAATTCGAACAAAACAAGAGCTAACATACCTGAAAGTATAAATACACATTAATCTAAAAACAACTAGCAATTCTCAGTTGAGCTCGAATACCCTCATTTTCAAGTGCAGTTTGAGGACGAAACTGACATTACCTACTTCTTGTATTGAAAGGACGTTATTATCATAAACTTGTGTAAAAAGTGCAATTTCTCAAGTTTCTTAAGAAAGTTTTCAGGAAACTTTATGCGTCATATTTGTTTACTTCTAACAATATAATTGTAAATATCTGGTTAATATCAGAATTCGTTAAGTTTAACATAAATATTACAAACTTACAACCTTAAAACAAGAATATTGTTGTCTAAAAGAGGGACCTGAAACTATCGATATTTTCGCTATTGCTATTCGCGCGTAAATTCCAATTTAAATGGTTGGATGTAAACAGATTTTAGTACCAGCATTGTTCTTAGGTAATTCCTATTGTCAAAGCTCTTTTGGAATGGTTGTCCTTATTACGTTTTATCAACTTTATCAAATACTATTTTTATGATCTGCGCAGGCACAATTACAATTGATACGATCACACTAGTGACACAATTATGCTTTACACTGAAATGAGATCCCAAAATATCTTTAATTATTTCTATTTTCATTCTAACTGTATTCCAAATACCAAATAAACAATCAACTCTTAACATACCACGGTATAATATACCATATAATATATATGAATAATATACCGTAAAAGGCACGATTAAAACTTTGACCTTTATCGCTGCTTCAACAAAAACCACATTACGTTACTAACTCATACATTCATAGCTGCTAGATGCAGGTCTGGAGGAAAGTATTTATGTTAGTTCAAATGTAAGTATGAGGGTCGCTAAGTAGGCAAGGTTTGTAAAGAGGGAGGTAGGTAACTAGGAATGTAAATTCAGTAATCAGGTAGGAACGTAGATAGATGCAAAGGTACGAAGACAGATCGGACGGTAGGTCGGATGTTTTCTACGCATATAACGTTTGTACAATGTGCAACATACTTCTATAAACACACCCTGACGATCAAAAGGGGTCACACTTATTAAGTGTTTTACTTTGATTCCTTCGGGGTGGTAGTTTTCGTTATAATTATGGGCACATGACATATAATGTCTCCTTTCTAAAATATTTGACTGAACCTCGAATAATTGCTGTGTATCAAATAATCAACATCACTTAACACCCGATAATTTATAACTACGGGACACTAGCCTACTATAGTCTACTAAAAATTTGATTATAACCACAAAATGTCTCACACAACTACAGAACTTGAGCTTTGATTCAGAAGCAGAGTAGTAGCTTCCAACTAGACGCTTGTATGCGAAAACCAAATGCATAGTCTGCTGACTTAAACAGCTTGATTGAAATAGTCAAACGATTCCTCGTCTTCAAAATCAATAGAGAAATCTCGTAAATATTCCGCCACTGAATCATGAATCGACCACGAGAAAAGTTCGGTCTCCAACTTACAGAAGAACCTAAGGAAAATACGTTTTCGTACATTTAACCATTCCAGAATTAATCACATAAAGACCGCCAGAAGTACCACTGTCCGCGAAAGTTAAGTACAAATATACACGTCATTTTAAAGTGTATGAAAAAGATGACACCCTTAATTCAGCATAAATAGAAATTTAAAAATTTATTTACTTACCATCTGAAACGTCCGACTTTCCAGTGTCTGAGTGAGTAGGTGAATTATTTGGAGATTCTTGCATCTTTTTCTTCGCCTCTTCTAGTCTTCGTAACTTTTCAACGCTTTTCCTCTCTGCCTCGCGTCGCTCAGCCTTCAATAAAGTACACAGTTGAACAAAGGCTTAAATCATATTTCAGGTGTGACTACTTGCAGTTTACTACGAGACAATTTAACACTAATTCTCTGAAGCAAACAACCTGACTACAGAGAATACGACTGATCGTGAGAACTAACAAGCACCTGTTCACCGTTCAATTTCAGTGCCAACGCCCTTCTAAAATCTTTGTTACTTAACTTAGGTTCCCTGGCCTGTCTACCAAACCTCTAGGCCTTCTTTCGCGTGATAATACTCTCTGTTCAATGTCGTAAACTCGTACTGAAAACTGCTTCAAAAGTCTATATATTCCGGCGAAGACACCAGACCGATGCTGGACTAAACGTCAAATCTGATCGTTGAATAGTGGATAACAGGAGCCGGTCAATTCGGAAAATTGAAACGGAATAGTTAACCGATAACTAGGAGAAAACTGGTCAAATGGAAATTGAAGATTATACTTTAGTACTAAGGTTAGCGAGGTTACTACTATTAAACACTTTTATGTACGGTTAAATCATCTGTTTCCTTGCTCATGGAGACTTTCTGTATTCATAATTCATGAGCCATTGTCGACAAAGCATACGCTAGAACAACACCGAAATGAAGTACATATCTTGCAAGTGTGATGGGTTATACAATTCAATGTGGTCTGGAACATGCTAGACTTACGAAGATTACCAAAAACACGATTGACACAGTGTCTATATAATTAGAAAATAATAGATATCCATCGTGAGACCTGTTTGTAGACAATTATATATAAACAAGACATATTTATTCACAGGATTCACTTTGATTTAACTGGAACACTGAAACAACACGAAAAACGTTTACTAGTTTCTTTAACAATGTAAGTTCCTTTGATATAAATCGCACAACCAAAAGCCAAAAATCTAATGCAAGGTAACAGTAAAGTTGAGTATTTTTAAAGAATGTCGCATATCAAAGCACAGCCTTTTACCTCCATACCACCTTTAAATCAATATGGTCATTAGATGCCTACTGAAGGAACTTTGTTAATTTCGTAAAATATTTTTCTGAGAAATTCAATGTAAATTACATTATATCTCAACTTAATCAAGGAATGGACGCTTTATCTCGTCTTCGAGCCACCTAGGTTTGGCCTAAGCTGCAACAACACCTCTTTTGCTTACATGCGTATACGACAAATGCTTACATACAAAATAATTTTTTCCATATCTGCAAACTAAACAATCAAACAAAAATACCATATGCCACACAGGTAGCCACCAAGACCGATACAGACTTAAAAAGTTTCTAAATTTGGCATAATTTAATATTTATCTGTCTTCCCTGTTACACTCTCCCTGACTATTTCGATGTTGTCAATAGCCCACAACCTAGCTGTACCATTTATAGCAACGGAATCTAATTAGCCACCGCAATACGTAAGCACGAAAAGAACGTGCAGAAACGACTGCACTAATGATACGTCTTTTCCAAAGCAAAATAATTGCACAAATGATACGTTTTTCCAAGGGAAGCAAAATGATTGCACTAATGATACGTCTTTTCAAAGGGAGCAAAATAATTGAATTAATGATAAGTCTTTTTAAGGAAAGCAAAATAATTGCACTATTGATACGTCATTTTAAGGCAAGCAAAATAATTACACTAATGATACGTCTTTTCAAGGGAAGTAAAATAATTGCATTGATGATGCCTCTTTTCAAGGGAGACAAAATAATTGCACAAATGGTACGTTTTTTCAAGGGAAGCATAATAATTGCACTAATGATGCGTCTTTTTAAAGGAAGCAAAATAATTAAACTAATGATACGTGTTTTCAAGGGAAGTAAAATAATTGCATTGATGATGCGTCTGTTCAAGGGAAACAAAATAACTGCACTGATACATTTTTCAAAGGGAAGCAAAATAATTGCGCTGATACGTCTTTTTAAGGGAAGCAAAATAATATGATGCGTCTTTTTAAAGGAAGCAAAATAAATGCATTGATGATGTCTCTTTTCAAGGAAAACAAAATAATTGCACTAATTATACGTCTTCTCAAGGAAAGCAAAAAAATTGCACTGACGATACATCTTTTGAAAGGAAGCAAAACAATTGCGCTGATGATATGTTTTTTCAAGGGGAACAAAATAATTGATACGTCTTTAATAAAAATGATACGTCTTTTCAAAGGGAAGCAAAACAATTGCACTGACGATACGTTTTTTCCAGAGAAGCATAACTCTTACACTGATGACACGTTTTTTCAAGGAAAGCAAAATAATTGCTAGGTCTTTAATAAAAATTAAACATCTTTTCAAAGGCAGCAAAATAATTGCGCTGATGATACGTTTTTTCAAGGGAAGCATAATAATTGCGCTGATGAAACGTCTTTTTAAGGAAAGCAAAAAAACTGCACTGATACGTCTTTTTAAGGGAAGCAAAAAAATTGCACTGACGATACGTTTTTTCAAGGGTAACATAATAATTGATACGTCTTCGATAAAAATAATACGCCATTTCAAAGGGAAGCAAAATAATTGCACTCGTGATACGTTTTAGCAAGGGAAACAAAATAATTGATATTTCTTTAATAAAAATGATACGTTTTATCAAGGGAAGCATAATTGTTGCACTGATGATACGTCTTTTCAAATGGAAGCAAAATAATTGATACGTCTTTAATAAAAATGATACGTCTTTTCAAAGGGAAGCAAAATAATTCCACTAATGATACATTTTTTCAAGGGAAACAAAATTGTTGCACTGATGATACGTTTTTTCAAGCGAAACAAAATAATTGATATGTCTTTAATAAAAATTTTTAATTAGAAGTGCCTTACTATAGCATAAACAGGCAAAAATAAAGGATAAGTATAGATTTCGACGTTTCGGTGTCATGGCAATGAGCCATTGACCAGGTCGCAACCCAATACAGATACTAATGACCCTATCAGGCTTATTCTTCCCTTTA
>JANTCA010018051.1:0-20542 GCA_024741275.1 Chironex yamaguchii
AGAGAGAGAGAGAGAGAGAAAGAAAGACAGACACACACACACAGACACACACACACACACACACACACACACACACACAAAGACACACACACACACACAGACGCGCACACACACAGACACACACACACACACAGGCGTTGCTACAGGTGCCCGAGCACTTATCAAATTTCCAGATATAGTATATATTTCCTTCCAACAATATGCTTGTATAAAATATTTTGTTTTGGTAACAACGGGATTTGCAATGTCCTCCTAATATTCAATAGTAAACGAATTTTGATGTTGCTTCACCTCTATTCCTTCACATTCACATTTGGTAGTCTTCCCGTAGTGAATCTCCAATGCCACTTCTAGTCACTAACATCGGTCTAATCCACAGACCAAATTGTGTAATTCTTAGTATACGGAAGCATTTGAGCACCCCCCTGTCTGAGTTTTAATTATTTCGTTAATGACCAATTTAATTAACCAATTTAATTAACCAATCAATTACGGGGCTTGAGCAACCGCGAATGAAAAGTAGCCAATTGGCTTTCCATTTGGCGGGTGTTCACTTTGTTCACCTATTTTCAAGCATAATTCAAAATACTCAACGCGCTTAAACCGGGAATGGTCAATCACGAGTTCTGCCTTAGCTGTCAGGTGATTCGAGTTTTTTCATCGATAACTAGGTACGTCTTTAAAAGTTTATATCAATTTTTATGCAATTACTAGGTAGATTCTTCATTTAAACTTGTGTACAGATGTTACTGTTCAAATCACTTTATTACTGGTTAAAGTTTTGCTGCCATTTGGCTGTTTTATTGATAAATTCACAATTTTTACACGAAGAACATGGTCCTATTAAGGAGTATTCGATCGGCATTGAGTATACAACTTATATTGTCCTTGAAAAATACAACTTAGATTGTCCTTGAAAAAAATACAACTTAGATTGTCCGTGAAAAATTCCAAGATTCCTATGAATACGATATCATCTTTGTACACAGTTTTGCCAAAAGAAATCTATCGTCCCATTATTCGAACTACCGGTAATTCAAAAACGTAGCCAGCGCCAATATGCAAACAGAAGAGATAACTGAATCTCTTATATTACAATAACACCCAAGAAAGCCGTAGAATTAACGCCAGCAATAAAGTAGATTGATGAATATCATCTATTTACAAATTCACAAGAAAAATCTTGCTAATAATTTCACAAAACCCGATATCAAAGTTTACAAAGTAGATTTAGTTACAGCCGAAAAACTTTCAATATCTGGTAACTAAGGCCGAACTCGCGTTTGAAATCTCTGGTTTAAGAGCGGATCTCAACGGTATGCCAAAAGGATTTCTCTAACTTGACAGAGCAATGTATTTAATTTATCAGAGATTTGAGCACCCCTCAAATTTGAGTTGTATTTCACCCTGAAGCATAGTTCAAAGTAAATAACAAATGATTTTCTGGTACAGTTGAGTACATGATTTCTAGATTGACGTTAAAATTTCGTAAGTGAAGAGAAAGCAGTAATGTTGTAATTAACACCGACCATTTACTATAACACGTGATTTCGTAGGATAGTTAGTTGGAATAGCAATAGGCAAGGAACAAACCAATTTTGAAGAAAGTTGCCAAACGTGGTCAGCTAACATCAGCGCGATGATCGAAATCCGTCTCTAATGGACTCAACGCAATTGTCCTCGCTAGCGGAACTTGAAAATGAGTATGAACATCTACATTTGAATGTCGCTAGTGAGACGTTATCTTGAGACGAAAATAAAGCATAGTCTCTAAATAAAACACAGGTCATGACAGCATGTGATTTTTGATCTAAAGCAATATCACTGCTATTTTGTGTCCACCTCTTTGCCATGAAATTTAATGTTCCAAACCAGGAATCCAGAATGGTAGGTTGAGCAGCACCGTTCTGTTGTAATCGTACCAAAAATGAAAGGAAAATATATCGTTTTCCATTAATGCTTAGAAATTATGAGACAAAGAGGAAGTGGACTATTAATTGTTTAGGAGATAAATGAGAACAAGCTAACTCAAGTGTACTGAGTGAGGTAAGAATAAAGTAGTTTAATACTACTGCCGACTGCAGAGTTTTGCCTATTTGTGTAGAGACTACAGAATTTTTAGTTACCAATTCTTGAAGCTAGTGTACGCCTATTGTTTTTGTCAAAAATAACTGGACAAAGTGTTGTTTATGAGGTTAAAACGGAATCTTTTGACTGCTACTTCACCTTGAGTGTAACTCTTGCTATCATATAAACAAAATGTCTTTAACATGTACTCTAGCACATGGCAATTGGATACATAGATAAAGTGCACTTACTGTCAAATTTACCTTATCCACAGACAAGTCTTTTATGTGTATAAAGTAGGAACTGTAAACCTACAGTGGAGCAGTATAATTATCCTACTACAGAGAAGACTGAATCACATTCTCTACATCAAATGTACTCCACTTTTCCTGCTCTATTAAACTGATTATCAATGATTGTAAAGTCTAGACAAGATTTTCTATTATTTGTAATGAATACGCATAAAAACGAAAGAGGTACTTGATGCAATTTGCCCAAGAAAATTCAATGCACAAGTTGTCCAGGGTGCGTAACACAAGGCGGAACAATTATTAAATTTTAGACATTTTCTACTTCTTCAGACTTGATTAAGACCTCCTTGTTTAGTAAGTTAATTAAAGTGTCAAAGCAAATATGTCATTTATACGTAAGGGAAATTATTATTTTTTGTTGGTTTGAAAAGATACCATGACAAAGCATTCACACTTTAAAATACTCTTTTTAGTTTTAAACGATCAAATAAAGAGTTGTCGTGAATGGCCGCAAGCTTCCGCGTGCTAAAAGAGGGCTCCAAGATGAGCTGGGACTGTTTCGTGCAAAATGCAATTTGAAATACGATGGCCAGGGAGAAAGTACTTCCAGCCGGGTAAATTACAGTGAAAAGGTGGGGAAAAAAACCAACTCGCGAGGGATATGTAGCTAAAACAGTTGAAGAGTTCTACTCAGAGTTAAAAGATTTCAAGCATTATAATCGAGAAGATTCTTTCAAAATCGCCTTGAAAGTTTGCGACATTGCGCTAAAAACATACCTAAAAGCTTTTTTCGTCTGACACTCTCCACAGTATGAAACGTCAGAAAGCCTATTTATACGAAACATGTAGCAGAACTAGTCAGTCCTAGACAAGAAAGGAAACAGAGAAAGAGAAAATGAAGAAACAAAACATTATTGGAAGAGTCCAAGTGAAAAAACGAACTCTTTCTGCCTACAGAGTACTGGTTTTCTAGTTTTAATGTAGGCAGACTCCAATACACTTGTACACATGTTTTGGCAGTCATTTTCGCTTTGCAGGCGCAGGATGGCTGTAATCTAGAAGCAATTGACGAAAAAGGCTTTTAAGTATGTATTTAGCGCAATGTCGCAAATTTTCAAGGTGAATTTCACGTTTTGTAACACAAAAGGATTGAAGATTCTTTCCTCCGATTCCCCCCAACTCTTAGGAACCCCCTTGCATTAAGCACCCGAGAGTAATGACTACATGAAAGAAGTGCAATAACATCAATTTTTATTCAATCACTTAAGTAACTCCACAAAATTATTGTGTTGGTTATTCAAAGTTGTGGCCACGAAATGGCGTCCGCAGCTAGAAAAGCACGATTTCTATTGGTCCACTGTGTGTCATGCCCTGTGTTCTATTTAGAGACAAAGACGTAGAATAATAGAACACTACGTGCCTGTTTATAGGGCGATAGCTAGTCCGGTAAAGTGGGATGGTCCGCAAAGGCGAGATCTGTTTAAACAAAGGGTTGTTATGCTTAGAGCCTGGCTCACTCTGGTGGGATCGATTTATCTTGCGTTTACATGAAACGAGCCTCTTTTTCGTGTTTTAAAAACAGATTATATATGTTTTGGCGAAGAGATCGTATTTTCAGCCATTGTCAGTTGAGTGATGAAAAAATGGTATGGCGCAAAAATTGTTTTCATATGCGTATAAAGGTAATTTCTCGTCCACCTAAGTGAGCCAGCTCAATCCTTATCCCGTATAACGAGGATCCCACCGTAGTTGCTCATGGATCTCACCCAAGTGGGCTGGCCCACTCTGCATGTAAACGCAAACATTAATTTGTCTAAGATCATTATGAACACGCGGATCTTAGGTGATCAAGCCCACCTCATGTAAACAGGCAATTAATTTGCGTTTATCTAAGCCTGGTCAAGCTCAGTGTAGACAAATCTCGGTCACGCCGACTCGAGATCTCTTTCAAATGGGATCTTGTGAACTCTCAAGGCAGACAACCCGATCCATCTGGATGCAAATTGTACAATATACACTAAGAAGATTTCCGCCATATTAAAATAGCTCAAGACAAAATAGTTAGATGGACATCATAAAAGCTGGAGAATTCTATTTCGTGTATTAAGCCGGTAGCTCACCGCGGGTAGCTCACTTCATATAAACGCAACATCAACTGATCTCGCCTATACCGAGCCATTCCAGGCTCTAATTGAAACCAACATTGTCACTAAAAACACTGAGCTCTGGGTGGCAGCTGCATCAACACCAGGGATTGAAAAAAATATCCAGGAAGAGGTAAACTTTTCTAGTCCTTCAAGTGACTTGCGGTTAAGCTCTTTCCTTTATCTTTTATCTGGCGAATTGAAATCATCAAGGATTCCAAGCTAGACTGCTTTTTCTTCAGCCATCTGCACAAATTTGCAAAACTACTATTTTGTACCGAGCAAAGAAATTTGTCGGATAAGGGTGTCTATTGAGTCTACTGCTGTAACCATATCCATTTTCTCTCTTTGTAGGTATTCTGATGTTTGTCTAGAGCAATCAAAATACTTTTTAGACTCAACACTTTCAGTATATATTCCTCGCTACCGATTTGCATCACAATCTCTTCACAAGCCTCGTCACTACATTTCAGCACTTTTTAGTATGAGTTGAACGACGTTTCCTTAAGTACCACTAGAATGTGAGGTATGTCAAGTTATACGTTCTTTAAATTCTAAAAGTTTATAATTGTTTTCATGCAGGACTTCATGGACTAATTTAAGTCAAAGGAAGTTCTCCTTTCTCTCTTGGCATTACACAACATTCCCTGGTTATACAAGTTACCCGAGGATTACCCACGGCATTGTGCTATGATCCTTGCATGATTGCCTTATCGTTTACGCATACTAAAGCTTATGTAGCCCCATTCACATTGTTACTTTTGCTAGATAATAAATATGCATAATTGCACAGCACAGACATACACATACACAACATTCTGAATTTTATACGTTCATCAATTATATTATCACTTCCAGCATTTCTCAGGAAAATAAATTATCCTCACCACACTCCATTTTCTCATCTATTTTGATACAATCTCAATGACCAGCCTGACACAAAAAAAGGGGGGCAATTGCCCCCATACTCGCTGTGGCCACGCCACTGCGAGGGATAGAATCATGTAGCTTACTGCCAACAAATCTCCTACCAAACAAAAAACACGTGCTGAAAAATGAATGCCCTTTGTTAAAACCATAGCCACTATTACGTGAGTAGAATATCCAAACCATTAAATTTGACACAATGCAACTAATGTACAAGCTTCAACACTGTAATCTACTTATTTACCCATTCATTTATCTCCATAGCCCGAGGGGCACTTCGTACACCACTGTTTTACGAACTTCTTCCGTGATTTTCTATACTCATTCTTGTCCATTCTTGTTGACCATCTATAGTTTCATGTCCCCTCCGTCCTACTATATATACAGCATCTGTTCTATGTCATTTGTAATAGTATCCTCATCTCTCAACATGCCCAAAGTAAGTTAACTTTACCCTTTTGACTAAATTTGTTAGATTTTCCACGTTGCCCAACTTCTCTTCAATTTCTCCTCTTTTATGTAGTAGACCAAGTGTACAAAAATACAACAGCTGTATTACAAGGGACTTTTAATTAACTGAACTTGAAGTGAACAGACTAAAAAGCCACTGCTCAAATCGATGTACCAGTCCAGTAAAAATGTATGGTGAAAGACAGAATCGCGCAGAATGTATTGGATCTTGCGTGGCTAAGGATAAAATATATTTAGCATTAACGTCAAGTGTAGTTAAGCTTTCGATTTTTTGATTTTAGTTGGGCAGACATTTTAATGCCTTGATACGTATTACTGAAGTGCAGAGCAACTACTATAACAGATGCCGAGTTGAGAAACTGGAAACGAATCAGACTAATCAATTTCTCACACTCCAAAGCCAATGCCCTAAATTGGTCTGCAAAATTGTTTAATTAAAAAGGAAAATGCAGCTAGTAATTGATTCTATTAATAAGGTTATGTCAAAGGATTTTAGGTTCTCATAACGCTAGTAAATCACACCTCTAATTGCGAAAAGTCTTTAAAAGTAATCTTCTGTACACAGGACACAAAACTAGAAATTGATTTCGTTGTGACAACGTTATCAAGCTCAGATGATGTAATGGTGTAGAAGGAAGTATTATTATTTGATAAAATCCCATAGCTTTGACACATGGTTTACAATGCCAGGAAATCACACCTCTTATTGCGAACAGGTTCCAATAATCTGAAAGTAATATCCTTAGACAGAAGACGAAACTTGAAATTGATTTCTTGGTGTGAACACATAAACTAGCACAGATGGTGTACTGGTTTAAGAGAAATTAATGAACTATTAATCAGGCAGTAAATTCGCTGATCTCAAGCAGAGGGCTTACGTAATATTAGTGTTCTCTCAACAGAAACAAAAGGTACTATAACAAATCATTTTAAACATGTAAGCGAATGATTCTTTAATGAAACGGAGCATGATATTCTTAATGGAGATAAGAATGAACATTACGTCGATCTAAATATCAACTTGGCAGCTTTAAAAAGACATGTAGACTTGAAATAGAGTCGAGTGAAATTTACAAATCGGTCACGCCAATCTCTTGATTTGCCGGGGAAAAGCGGAGCTGAACAAGCTATTAGTAAGAACCACATATGTTAAAATACCAGTCTTAGGCCCTGGTCGTATATTAAATAATAGGCCTTTATAGATGGGCTTATTACCGGGTATACTTAGGCGCAGAGGGCTTCGAACTGCGAACTTATGTTGTTACGGCCAGTGGAAGGCCTATCAGTTAAAAATTCAGTACAAATCAGAATTCTGAACGATGATAAAAGTAACTTAATACGCATTGCTTTTCGTCGCAACACTAGGGACCACCACTATAGACTCACTATTGAGAAACGCCCTATCCACACTTTCGGGACTCTTTACCTTCATGGACTAAACTCCGACTTCCATTTATCGACCATATCCACACTTGTTTCTTTTTCTCTATAATTTGTAACTTTTTTTACCATTACGTATATTTTCTTTTTCCTTCTTCTTCCTCCTTTCTGTGTCTTTCCATAGATCAATTCTTATTCCTTTGCTGTTGTGCTATGTCTCTATTCTAATTGTTTTCTCCCGTGCTCCCTTGGTCCCAGTCCTTCTTCTCTCTATATATAAATATCACCTATGCTACACGTATTTCTCATTCTGTCGCATGACTAACACATTGTAGGTCAAAAATTCGAGGATGGATCGTTATGTTTCTCAAAAGGGTGTTAGAGTTACAAATATATTTTGCTTAATAGTTTTATACTAGTCCTAAAGCACTACAATTTTGTGAACCATTTACGCATTGATTTACCTGTTTAAACATGCTAATTATTGGCAAGATGATCGTATTGGAATAAGTACGATGTACCTTTTAGAAAACGGAAGTAAAGTTATGATTATGACTAGCAAAAATATGAATCACCACTGCAAATCTGACGCCTTTTCTAAACAACACCAGAAGTCGAATGACTATTAGTGGTAAGCCTGACCGTCCACTCTTCTGAGTGTCTGTTTATTGGCATATACGCTTTCCAAGCAGCAAGTGCTCTCTGCCTCCAAGGCATCCGTTATCACCGTTTGTACTAGTTTCATAAAGACGTCAACAGGGCGTCTTGTTTAGAGGTTGCTGAAAATACAGCCAATGGAGTCACGCCGTTAATATCATGGTAAGACAAACTCACAGTCAACAGTTGGAGATGTACCTCACAAAGTTCCATAAGAGCTTAAGACACGCACTATTTTGCGAATTCAAGCAAAGGTCAATTTAAAGGTAGGTCGAGCAACCGCATAAGCTAAATACTCGAGTTTGATAACAGCAGTTCAACGCCGTACGTTTATACGGATTAAAAAATCTATAAATTATCGTAGCGGCTGATAATTTGTGTGCCGGGTAAGAAGTGGTGTTAATTTACTTGAACAAATGTCAATATCGTAAACAATACACAGTAATACCATAATTCTAAAAGTTTATATTAAGTCGGCCACCTTAACCATATAGCTTTTGAAATGGTAGATCTTACAAATCTTGTATAAAAGACCAAGAGCTTTCTATCAAAGTAGCTTAAAACAGGAGGGTCGTTTGTGCATGGTAATGGATGGTGTTTATACTCGTTGACGATTTTACGCTATATTCTAAACTTGAAGAGCACTTCACACTCCATTTTCCGTACAAATGAAAGTAGCAAACGTCTCGTGGAAATTGTCATGTTGGATTTCAATTGCTTGATAACACGTTTGGTCATTCAGGTATATAGACGTGTGTCTGTGATGAAGTATGTTACCAATACTACCTGCTGATTAATGTTCCTGAGCATTAATTTCCGCGAGAATATGTACTGGTAAAAATTTGAAAATGGCTGATTTGCACAAATTAGTCTTCGCAGACATTTTGAAAGCAGGCTATTTATGAAAGTTTTTTTCTTTCCATATTGTCACAAAAACAAAGAATATATACAACAAACAGTTAAATTTAGTCAATGACTATAGTTGCTGGTGCCAAATCAGCACCATTACAGTCCTCGTTATTCTTAGGTCCATTTTCAAAGAAAACATTGAAGGTCTTTGCATCCTGTTGATCTCTCAGTCAGCCTTCTTCGCTTTACGTGGTCCATTATGAACTCCATATTTTTCTGCACAAAACAACTCATTATAATCTTCTCTTTAGATTAGCTATAAAATTCATTTAAATATCAAAGGAACAACATTTATGTGATAAATATGTAATTAATATGAAAAGATAAATATTTTTCTGTGTTCAAGTACAGGGTTGGGTTGAAGGGCCAACACCTTTGCAAAATTCCTCGATGATTTTGGCATGATTCGCGGGGTCTAAAATATCGCAAAAAAGTCAAAAACTTACCCTCGAAAATATATCCTAGTGAAATAAGATTTTTTGACCTCGCAAAAATTGTTCCCTTATAGAAGCGTCAAAAATGATAAAAAGCTTAAAATTTAGTAAAATGCCCTTTAAAATGTAAAAACACGTTATAGTAAGGTTAATGTCCTCGTTTACTGCTTCAGTGAAAACGAAGAGCGGCAAAATTGTATTGTGGGAATCCAGCATGAGTCATGCCATGATTGACACATGAAGATATTGTAATTTGCAGTCCTGTGGCCGGTTGAGGCTGATATTCCTCAAAATTTAATTGCCACAAAAGCATAACTGATAAGACCCTCCATCCTAAGACTGTCCTAGTGCACTGCGCAGAATTAAATTTTCTTTTCTAAAATTCTTTTCTGCGATTTTACAATTCTATGTGATGAAGCATCTAGTACCCTTTGAACTGAGATTAGCTGCTCAGAAGTCTAGATAACAATTCAAATACCATATAATGACAGAGAGCTAGTCAGCATGAGGTGAAGCTGTAGTGCAGACAAAATCTGTGCTATAAATTTCTGCCTGCTTAAGTTCATGGACTATGATCTTTATCACGTAACTTGCAGTCATATTGATAAGATCAAGAAACGTGCAGGTGACATAGACGGAATGAAGTAAAAGATCAGATAGAATTCCTTTAAGGAACTCCAGAAAACACAGTTTTGTTGGACCATTTCCAACAAAACTGACATACCTATTAACAGGGGGAAACAGATTCCCCGGCCACGAAGTTTATTCATGCTCAAGTGCATGAATAAACTGCTTGCAAGCGTGAGATCCGTGCCAATACCACGAAAGACTCTAAAAATACGTTTCCAGAGTATTTTCCGAAAGATAATGCCAAACACTCTGCAGTACAATCAACGCCTATCAAACATAGAATGTAAGAACAATGCTACAAAGTGAAACTACGGAACAAGTGATATGAAAATGCTGTTGCTTGAAAATTGACATCCTTGGTCTAGCTGTGGTCTCTGTGAGACAGGACTTGTGTAAGCGTCTTGTGCTTTTGCGTAGTGTAGTTGGCTTAAGCCTTCTCGCTTTCAGCTCTAGCCGCCACCTAGCCTTTGGGTCAATAAGGAGCCAGCCAGTGTGCAGAAGAACTCCCTGGTGGTACATAGCCTCTACCAAGTCAAGACTCCCTTGCTACCTCTCCGTGATGCACTATAGTAACTGGTGCCTTGCATCAGACTAAAGTATGGAGGATCTAGGAGCAGTCTGGAGCCCGATAGGTGCAGTCCTCTAGGCCCGCCGGCGTGAGGACATGCCCTGATGCTACATCAATCCAGTCTCCACCTATGGGTCAAATAGTACATGTCGATCCTGCAGCAAGGATTGTCAGCTGACGTACGGGAAATCATCAATATAGTCTGATGTCCTGGGCTGTGTCAGCCTCTTGCGAGCAGAAGAACCTCTACAGGTCAACGGTCGGCAGTACCAAGCAAAGTAGTTGCTACAGCGGGGCAACCACCTGTGGGCCCACTTGTCGCGCTTCTGTGCTCCACTGGATTCTGTCACCGATGGTCCAGAGGTGGGTGTCTGTGCTGGGCAAGCAGGCACCCATTATTTTCTGCCTATGCGACGTCTTGGCAAATCGGGAGCCCCCTGCAGTCAGGGGTGCTGTCGTTGCTCGGCAAGGCATGCGTGCAAGGCAGGGGAGACCATGTCAACATCCAGCTACTGCCTTACGTCTTGGCTGTTGGAAAGTCCGGTCACTGGGTGTGTCATCTGACCTGGAAACCTGGACACCACGGAAATCTGCTGTCATTGACCAAGACCTCTATCGTCTCAACATCGACATTGCTGCTCTTTCGGAGACGTGGCTTACGAGCTCTGGCTCTGTTCGTGAAGAGAATTTCACATTCTTTTGGTGCGCCATTGCCACGGGGTTGGCCTTGCTGTCTGTAAAAAAATACTTCAGTCCACAGAGGAGCCACAGGTAACTTCCCCTCGGCTCATGACACTACGACTAAACACGGCTTCGGGCTATTGCACTCTCGTGTCTTTCTATGCACCAACACTTTTGGCCTCCCAAGATAGCAAGGATTTGTTCTATGAACAAGTTCGAGACTAGGTACTCTCCTCCCCGGCCAGCGACTCACTGTTCATTCTTGAATGCTAGAGTTGGGAGTGACGCAGCTGCCTGGCATGATGTGCTTGGACCTCACGGCATCGGAAAGATGAACGAAAATGGTCAACGACTACTGGAATTCTGCGCTGGACTTGGACTCTGCATACCAAGTACCTTTTTTAAAGGCTCTACATCGGTCAAAGTTACATGGATGCACCCAAGATCAAAGCGCTGGCACCAGCTTGATCATGTCATAACACGTCGATGCGATCTAAAGACCGTATTGAACTGCTGCAGCCTGCACTCAGTTGACTGCGATGCCGATCATGCCCTGGTGAGATGTCGTATTTTTATCACTCCCAAGAAGATCCACCGTGCTTGTCCTAAACCACAAGCCAAGTTCAACACCATCGCTTGTAAAGCAGCTGATAGGGTAGTTGATTTCCAGAAACAACTGACTGTATCTTGCATCGGATGACCCAGATGTACTGTGGCGGAATTTTTCCTCAACAGTCTCCTCAAGTGCTCTTGATGCTTTTGGTGTCCAGAAACGCAAGCAGCAAGATTGGTTTAAAGACTGCGCTGACACACTTCTACAGGCCATTGATGCCAAGAGAAAGGCGAGACTAGACTATATCTCCAGCCAATCCCCTTCATCGCGTGAGGCCTTCTTAACAGCTAAAAGGTCTGTTCAACAACAAACCCAACTCAAAATACCTATTGGCAAACTAAGCACACGGATTATAAGTTGTACCGAAACTGGCAATATCCGCAGCATGTATGAGGGCATCATGGAAGCCGTTGGTCCTCCCTGTAAGAAGACTGCTCCTCTGCAAGCTATCGATGGCACAGTTTTAACTGAGTTGCCGGCCCAACTTGATAAGTGGGTCGGACACTACAGCTCCCTCTTCTCACAAGAAGTGTGCAGCAACCCCGATGCTACCAAAGATGCGATACCCTGACCACCAAGCTTAACCATGCTTGCTGGCAAAACAAATGCATTCCACAAGAACTAAAAGATGCCAACACTGTCACTCTGTACAAGAACAAAAGTGACCAGCAGGGCCGCAACAACTGTCCTGGTATCTCTGCTGAGTAGTGCTGGCAAAGTGCTTGCTACGATTCCGCTGTCACGTCTCGGAAAGGTTGCCAATCGCATTCTCCCTGCAAGTCAGTGCAGCTTTAGACCATCTCATTCTACTGTCGACATGGTTTTCTGCCTGCGTCAGATCCAGGAGAAGTGCATTGAGCAGCAAAAACCTCTGTACATGCTCACAGAAGCCTTTGATACTGTTAGCCGTTCTGGGCTGTCTCTAACCCTCCAGCGCCTTGGTTGTCTTGAAACACTCCATGCACTTGTGATAGCATTCCAAACACAATGCAGGTAACAGTACAGTTCTCAGGGTCACGCTCTAAGGAACTAAACATCAGGTGCAGTGTAAAGCAGGGCTGTGTCATGGCACCCACGCTGTTCGCTATTCACTTTTTTGCATTAGTACATCGTGCCTTCTCAGAACCTTCGGGCATTCTACAACACACTCGCAGCTCTGGTAAGATGCTCAATCTCTCTAGACTGCGTGTCAAGACCAAAGTCACAGACGCATTCGTGCGTGAGCTGTTGTATGCTGATGACTCTACCTTCCTCGCCCATTGCCAACAGGAGCTCCAAACCAATTGCTTCTGCATGCTCGGAGTTCGGCCTGTGCATAAGGTTAGGAAAGACAGTTGTTCCAGGTCAGCATACGCCAAACATCCCACGTGTTTTCATTAATGGAACAGAACTATCCACTGTGAAACGGTTTACCTACTTGGGTTCTACAGTGTTTGACTCAAACTCTTTGGATCCTGAACTGGACATCCGTATTGGCAAGGCCTCCACCACCTTTGGCCGCTAACAGATTCGTGCTTTGGGTTATAAACACCTCTCCCGAGCAGTTAAATTTGGAGTGTACAATGCCTGCGTCCTGGACACTCTCCTTTACGGGAGTGAAACTTGGACACAATATAAGAAGTAGGAACACCGCCTCAATGCGTTCCACTTCGCTGCCTACGCTCTATCCTCAGGCTTTCGTGGGAGGACAGAGAACCGAACACCATCTTATTACAAATAGCCTGCACGAAAGACATGTACCTCAGACTACAAGCATCTAAATGTACGATTGGAGCCCAGTCTGTGAAGTATTTGGGTCACATTATATCGAAGCATGGACTGTTTCCGGACCCTGAAAAGTTGAATTTTATCAAGAATGCTAAGCCGCCTTCCTCAAAAAAAGGAGCCGACAGATTCTGCGGATTTACAAATTATTTATCCCGATATATCCCACATCTAGCTGAACATTTAAAACCGATCTTCGTCGCAAAAAGTGCCAAGGGTATATTTGTATGGACAAAAGAGTGCACTAAGTCTTTTGAGGGTGTCAAAGCTGCGGCTGAAAAGGCCATCAGTCTCAAATTTCCGGACTTTTCGAAAAAATTCTTCCTGTACATTCGACGCAAGCGACGTTGCCATGGGTGCTTGCCTTTCTCAAGATTTTGGCCCACTTGGATGTTATAGTCGTGCTTTTAAACCTGCTGAAAGAAACTATTCCGCAACAGATGGAGAATTTTGCGCTCTGATCAAGGCTATTAAGCATTTTAAGCATATTATTCACGGTTACAAAACCACCATGTATACCGACCACAATTCCCTGATTTCCATGGTGAACAATCGTCCTCCTGCTAATGGACGACATGCGCGATACCTGATGGAAATATCAGATTTTAAAACTGAACTATTGCATATACCTGTGCTGATTTTTACAGTCGTGATGTGAATAACTCAATTTTGAACCCTAATGCAGAACCCTTTCTACCGACGCGATTTAGAATTGCCGTTCATGAAAATCTTACTGATGATATTGTAAAGCATTACCATGACGCAGGCCATTTCAGTCAAAACAAAGTGCAAAAAGCACTTCTGGATGCAGGCCACCGGTGCAAGAATCTGCGATAAAAAATCCGTGCTGTTGAAGATCGTTGTGAAATATGCAAACGAGCCAAATCCCATACTTCTCCTGTCACTATGGGCCATTTGCCCAATTTGGATACCTGCCAACCCCGCGAATTTGTGTCAATAGACATTGTCGTACCACTGCCAGTCTCCCGAGGGCATCGATACATAATTACAATGATTGATCACGCTTCAAAACACATGATTGGTGTTCCCGTTGGCAATGTCAATGCCAAAATGGTCGCTGATGTATTTAAAAATCATTGGATGTTGCTTTTTGGTCCTCCTCGCGTTATACATTCGGACAATGGGCCACAGTTTATTTCTGCTGTCTTTTGGCTGGCAACAAAATCTCCCATAGTCGCACTACTGTATATCATCCCCAAGGCAATGGATTACTCGAACGATTTCACGGTACTCTAAAGGACAGGCTGAGAGCAGCCATATTGAACAAGCCTTATTGGTCCGAGTCCTTGACCAAAGCAGTGCACAACATTAATTGCCATGTTAATTCTTCAGGGCTGTCTGCTTATCTATGCATGCTGGGTTTTCAGCCTAAGGCGCCTGGGGACTGGTCTGATAGCAAACCTAGGCAACCATGTCATTTGCCGTGTCCCAAAATTGTATATCCGCGAGTATTTCATCTCAGAAATTGCTTTTCTCCAAAATTCGGTCCTCCATTACAAGTATCGAAGCGCATTTCCGAACAAATAGTTCGTACTATCGATGGACAGGCAATTGTAAACCAGTATTTTGAAGATGTCGACAACCTTAGAGAGGGGATGATGTCAAGATTGAATGAGTTATGAATTGATTGCGTGACATGACACACGTCACATGACTATGAGACATGGCATGGCTGCTACATATTATTGTGTACATGCGTGTACTTCTGTTTTGGATGTACGATTTCTGATAATAATCAGTTACTGTCCTTTTGCTACGCAACAAAATTAAGGATGACCCCCGTCCAGTAGGCCCTCCCGGCCTGCGCTACAAGGACGTGTTGAAGCGTGATCTATCTGCCTTCAACATGGATCACGGGACATGGGAGCTACAAGCTACTGATCGCTTAGTCTGGGGGAAGGGGCTGAGGGAGGGTACTAAGATCTCCCACCAGTCCTATGTCAACTTCTGCAACAGAAGGAGGAGACGCCGGCATCATCAGCAATGATGGAAGTGGCCAATGATGATGATGGTCTAGCTGAGACACACTGGACAAATAACAGAGACATAGATGCCGAAAACGGTTGGAAAGTGTTCTATTCACAAGGTAACAAGCACTATGCAGGCGTGGGTCTCTTGATGTCTCCATTTATAAAACTTTCAATAACTAAGATCATGCTCGTTAATGAAAGAATCATCATGCTAAGAATGGAAGCAAAGCCTAAAGCATTACATGTTATCCAAGTTTACATGCCAACTAACATTGCCGAAGATAAAGAAGTCTAAATGATATATGCTGTGTTGCAGAAAATCCTAAACAATATCCCAGAGGAAGGGTACTAGTGATGGACGAATTTAATTCCAAGATAGGGGAAAATGAAATCCACCCAGCTTTTAGAAAATCTGGTCTTGGCTATAAAAATGAACAAGAAGTACTACTGGACTTTAAGAGAGATAAGAAATTAGTTGCTCTAAACATGCATGGCGCTATATCGATGTGAGAGTTGGCACAAGAAAAAATAAAAAATGGTGCAAGCCTTTGAGATGCGGTTATGAAGCACAGCCCTGAGGATAAGTTGTTGGCACCAGAGAAAGACTAATGTTTACATAAGAGAAGCAATAGGTGTTCCAGTAGAAGAGTCATGTTGGAAATGATCAAGAAAAGAAATCTCAGAAAATACGAGCACTGGAAAAGGTGACGAGACAGTATGGTGACAATTACTATACAAGGAGAAGTATTTCAGAGAAAAGCTAATATCGTTTAACCATCTGCATGAAAAAATGTCCACTATATTGAGCTTTAACAGTCGAGTTTCGTTCTCAACAGTTGTAACAATATGGAATCACTATATATCAAAGTGTTTTTCGGCATTTTCTGTCTTTTACTATACTGTTTTCATCACGTTAGCACGGCAAAGTGGAACTACGTATGCTGCTATTTTTTCAGGGGACCGGACGTCTATATAAGCTTTCTTCTGCTTCATAGTTTAAGTATTTCGTACAGCTTATTTACTTAAAAACAATTATATATCTGTATATTTGAGGCAGAACACGGAAATATGCATTTTCGTTATTTGGTCACCATTCGCACCAACAAAGTTGGGAGGAAATTATAGTTGCCTGACGACGGGAAAACCATCCTTTGAAAAGTCGACAAGTAAACTCAAGTTTCAAGTCCTGACTTATATCCAGTGATGATGTTCTACTTTAGTCTCTTAAACACACTATCTTATGACCTTTGCTATTGCGCACAAATTTTAAAAGATAATCAAAGAAAGATATACTTCAGGCTTAATCAAAATGCACTCAAATACACTTTAAAAATAAGTCAAAATACACTAAATCAAAACATGAAAACGGTTCCTAACGTTTTAAGTCCAGCTTAGAAAATGTCGAAGCAGCAGGATGTAATTGTTTAGGAAACGATAGGCAATCGAGTTAGGAGTGAAGGGGATAATTGTAGCACGTGAAACCTTCCTGAAACACACAATGAGAAAGTCAGCATTCTTAGACGTGCTTATAGGTAAAACAACCATAAGAGTCTTCAGTGCGGCCATGCACGCCAATGTTAATTCTGCAAATATTTATGAAATATTTCTACGAAATAACGGACCCGATTCTTTATCTCGTATACTCTGATTCTGAGCTACGAATCACTTTTAATACCCCAAAGAAAGAAATATTTATACAGCCGAAAATCATTTTCATTTCTCTACTGTAACAAATATTCAAAGATCTAAATCTATTTTATCTACTGACAGCCCGGTTCTTTTTATCAAAGTCTGGCAAAGCTCTCTTAGACTATGTAAATCACAAGGTATTTCCACAGCTCCATCGGATTCAACGCTACACGGTACAATACTCTGTATACATGTACAACCACTACTGTTACTGAATGCTTCGTCCTTGTCTACCTGGCTATAATTATTCTCATGTTCTGACAAGGTAGCATCTGGTCTAACTTGGGACGGGGGGCTCCTGGAAACTTCCTCTTCAGCTCCTACTGCCATGGTTTGTTCAAAACGTGAGGCAAAGTCTTCCATGCCCTCCATGACAGACGTCTGCAAAACACCCGTCTTGTGGCACCCACACGGCGGTGTGTATGGGCTTCCTTGTTTAGGTAACCGTATTATGGGATCAAGACGTTGAACATCTGCAATTTTTGTACAAGTATCTTGGCAATCAACAAAGAGGTCCTGATCATATCCATCACTCTTATTGCACTGGATTGCTGCAAGGGCGCTACAATTCAAATGATTTACAGACATACGATTACCTTCTTGAGCAATAAAAACAGTTCAATATACAACAAGAGATATGCCTATAGGGCATATTTGTGAAAACTATGGCCAGTAAGGTAACAGCAGTTAATCTGTTTTCATATGACACGCAAACGAGATTCCGACCGGTTTAAGACTAGAAATACCACACTTTCAAGCAGGCATCATTCGTGCAACCTTTTCGCGTACGCTTTATGTAAAACGTAACTAAAATCGTAGTAAGGTTCTCCTAAACCTTATTTTTTACGCTTGAAAATACCAATAGATGACTACAGACTGACATACAAATACGAGCACGAAAATCCTTCTAAAAGCACTAGAGGAATGCAAATGTTTTGTGGTTTCACTGTGGCTTTTTTCTAAAGACACACGACAAAACACTTTCAGCCTTGGTTAGTCTGAAAATCTTCAGTGTGTGAACTGTTCAGAAGTAAGCAAAAAAATTGGGCAGAACCTATAATTAAAGTATGGATCAACCCCAGTCAATTACGTCATATCTGCCCCAAAAGAGGGGGTAAAAACACTGCAAAATGATATTGTTATTTTAGAAATCCGAGAGAAACAAGCTAGTTCTGAAAATCTCCTAGATGGCTTCCCCCATGTCATTTTACAAAGCGACATTCAAGGTTTACTAAGAACGCTGTCAAGACATATTTTATCACTTTGTAAACATCATTTCTAATATTAGTAAAAATTGACTTTCCCTTGTTAGCTATTGACAGGGCAACATGAACGGAAATTTGTTTGGTGACAAAAAGTCCGTTTCATGGAGATTGAATCAAGACAATTGATTCTTAAAATCACTGCATCCAAGAAAATATTGTCCTTCTTACAGAGATGCCAGTGTTATAAATATACATAGTTCGCTGTATTGATATGGTGATAAACTAGACAGTAAAAATTCCTACTGAGTGACACCAAACAAATTTTATTAACTTTGGGTGATAAAACTACAAGTTAAACAGTACTTGCCAATTAGTATGAGTTGACTACACTAGCTTAAACATCGTTAACACTCAAAAAAACTTATTGCTATTGAATACTTGCAGTGAAAATTAGCTTACAAATTGTTTAATAAGGAAGATACAATAACGTGACCATAATAAAGCAGCACGTTACTTAAGCAGCCTCTTTAAAATAAGAAGAAAAACACCTTGACATTTTCCACTTGTAGGTATGAAGGAAAGAAAGGATTAGAAGATTACTATCAAGGTAGATAGTATCACAAAATACTAGCTGAAATAAGAAAGACCTTTGCAAATCCTATATTGGTTACGGCTCATGTCTTTTGAAACAATCCTTCAATATCCTTATTCTTACACCATTATGCTATTTTCACTTCCAAAGTACAAATGAAGTTATGAACATCAGCTGAAAGCAATGGTTATACACATTTCACCTTCAAAATATACGATATGTCACTAAAATTATTAAACATTATTAAAGGCTTTTTTCGTCTCACACTCTCCAGAGTATAAATAACCAGAAAGTACAGTCGAAGGTGTCTATAGCGGACACCTGAGGATCCTGGAAAAAGTGTCACCTATTACCTGGTGTTCGCTATATAAAGTTTTTCAATATTTTGCGAAGAAAAGGAAAAAAGTTACGTTAATGCACCACAATGTTTTGAACGTCGTAAATAAACCTCATTTATACAGTTTTAACAAGTTTAAGAGAATTTGAAAGAGGTCATGACTGCCACTTTGCTTCAAGAAATGTTGTATGAAGAGAATGCAGTGGCAGATCTATTGGACGATTGTATTTCAAAGAAAATCGTCGGCGAACGCCGTTCAACAGAAGTACATAGACTTGCCTCCATATTTCTCAACGTTGCCAAGTTGTATCCGTGGGCCAGTTACAGGGAAAAGAGCAAATAAGGTGCTGGACCTGGATTGCAAATACCAATGGATTGTATTTATTGTGGTGATGCTCGTGTGGTACATTGGCTGGTAAAGGATTCAAGAAAATAATTGAAAACATAGATGCTAGAGTGGCAAAGTATAATAGTTGCATTGTTCAAAAAATACTCAGTGTCATCAATTTGATACGTTTATATTTTTCTCACAATTCAGCCTCGTAGCCATTAGGGGCATCATTGGGTTTAAACATGAGTAAAGTACAAGTGGTCGCGATAAATAGACTAATTCTAAGGCAAATGTTCATGCGGTTCCGAGAAAATGTGTCCGCCATAGCAACTGTCCGCTATAAAGCCGACTGCTATATAGAACTATTTCGATGAGAGTTTGACCATGATTTGGCCCATTCCTAGCAAATGTGTCCGCTATTACGAGGCATCTGCTATACAGCATGTCCGCTATACAGCATGTCCGCTATACAGCATGTCCGCTATACAGAATGTCTGCTATACAGCATGTCCCCTATACAGCATTTTCGCTATACAGCATGTCCGCTATACAGCATCTCCGCTGTACAGCATGTCCGCTATACAGCATGTCCGCTATACAGCATGTCTGCTATATAGCATGTCTGCTATATAGCATGTCTGCTATACAGCATGTCCGCTATACAGCATGTCCGCTATACAGCATGTCTGCTATATAGCATGTCTGCTATATAGCATGTCTGCTATACAGCATGTCTGCTATACAGCATGTCCGCTATACAGCATGTCCGCTATACAGCATGTCCGCTATACTGCATGTCCGCTATACAGCATCTCCGCTATACAGCATGTCCGCTATACAGCATCTCCGCTATACAGCATGTCCGCTATACAGCATCTCCGCTATACAGCATGTCCGCTAT
>JANTCA010018062.1:4247-24772 GCA_024741275.1 Chironex yamaguchii
TCTACCCCTACTCAAAGTCTCTCCCCTACGTTTCTACCTCTACTCTACTTCTCTCTTACCCTCTCTACCCCTACTCAAAGTCTCTCCCCTACGTTTCTACCTCTACTCTACTTCGCTCCCTTACCCTCTCTACCCCTACTCAAAGTTTCTCCCCTACGTTTCTACCTCTACTCTACTTCGCTCCCTTACCCTCTCTACCACTACTCAAAGTCTCTCCCCTACGTCTCTGCCCGTACTCTACTTCGCTCCCTTACCCTCTCTACCCCTACTCAAGGTCTCTCCCGTACGTCTCTACGCCTGGTCTACGTCTCTTGCCTGCCCTATACCTGCAAAATGACAGAGTGTTCACATCGTTCTAAACAAAGTGCCGACGAAATATCGCACAATTAAGTAGTAATACTTTTATGCTTTCCAACTTTACATTCTTTGATTACCTCTTCGGATTAATTTCTTGTCTGGGCGACAGTCAGCCGGTACTATTTGTGAACATTGTTTATGAGCATTATAACCACAATCTAAAACGAAAAAACAGTATGAGGATAGCAAAAATATTGAAAACAGCAAACTGTAACAAGACGTGAAATGTGTGGGAGAGTAATTAATTATTGACGTCATAAATAATCTATTTTTAAAATATCGATTTGAAGAAATATTTAGAGAGTGCACTATAAAATGACCCCAAACGCGAACTTTTAAACAAATCTATTAAACATTATCAGACATACGGCAAATGGATAGTCAGTTCATTCCCTTTCAAAGAACTGCATTTTAAGTCTGGTTCATGACTTCATGAATCCAACTGAATAGCACAGTGTTTCTCGAGAAAATCCTAAATCTTCCAAGTGTCCTATTTCAGGCACTTCCTTGTCATACATATCGTAATTTCTTCAAGTTCCACGAGAATCCAATCTCAACATTTATAAATTCCAAACATAGATTTTTATGACGTCACTAAAGTTCTCTAGAGCCTTTCTAGTCCAACAAGGTATGCAAAATCAGTTCAAAGGTATGCAAAACCACTTCAAAGTTATGCAACACCACTTCAAAGTTGTGCAACACCACTTCAAAGTTATGCAACACCACTTCAAAGTTATGCAACACCACTTCAAAGGTATGCAAAATCACTTCAAAGGTATGCAAAATCACTTCTGTCGGGATAATGGGACCAGTCAATATCAAAGCAAGTTTTCTGGCAGCTTTATATAACCAATTTCACTTCTTGTGATGCAAGACAGGTTTGTAGAAGCAAACTGGCTAGTTTAGCATTCGCAAGACAGAAGATGGCCAAACTCACAAAACAATTTTTGAAGATGAAAAAGAACAAAACAGACCAAAAGCAGTATTTGAACAATCTTTTCATGGTATAGAACTTGAAAAACGCCTTGAAAGCTTCTTCCGTCTGACACTCTTCAGAGTAAGAACCATTAGAAAGGAAAGTATGGATATACGGCAACCTTTTTACAATAAACACGAGTCAAAACTAGTCAACCGTAAACAATAAAGAAAAAAGACAAGAAGAAAATGGGAAATGAAAAGGTGTTACAGGAGTTCAAGTGAAAAAACAAACTCTTTCTTCCTAGAGAGTCCTAGTTTTCTTGTTCTAATGTAGGCACAATCTAATATACTTTGATGGAAGGACCATCTAGCTACGCCAATTGACCGAAAATTCTCGTCCTTACACAATTAGCACATTTTCAATTCTATACCAAATGTTGGCCCATGTAAGAATTGCATGTTTTGGCAGTCATTTTCGCTTTGCAAGCGCGAGATGGTTATTCCCTAAGCGAAACTGATGCTAGGGGCTTACACTGGCCGGAGCATATTGTTTGATCCTGTCGCCCAATCTTTGATAAGTGTGACCTACATTACGAGCTTCGCATCCGAACAGAAATTCGTACACTAACAACCTTTCTCGTGTGGTAGGTACACAATCCTTGTGAATGGATGGCAAGTGAAAGCAGTCATGAAACCAACTCTAAGGTTTAAGTTTTACTACAGCTTTTTTATGTGTTTCTATGCGGATTGAAATATTGCCTAAGCAAGGACGTTTTAAGTATACAGGACATTTATGTGGGCCAACCGTTCTTCTCGATCGCAAAATCAGTGATTTTTCCCGAAAAAGCCCAGAAACAACATCCTCCGGAAAGCCTTTTTCAAAGAAAATAGATTTTATTTTCGCTAGTTTAGATTTTGAACAGATATAAAGTGCTCTATGGAAAAGTGTTCTGATGAGGTTGATTTTTCGGACAAAGAGAATACCAGCGAATGTACTGGCCTATAAAAGTCGCTTTCCGGTAAACTGTTGTTGGTAAATTAGTCTACTCATTGCCACAGCATCCCTTCGTCCATACATTGCACTGCTAAAGCTGAATTCAACACCTCCCTTGGCATATCAGACTTAAGATGGTCAAACTATTTCTTCTCTTTAACAAACTATAAATATATATAATGCTAGGAAGCAGAGAGGTTCACTCTGGAATGTACTTAGCCAACCCAACTTTTTTGACGAGCCTTTTTGGAAGAAAACTGGTTTGATTGTCAACACAAGAGTTGTGACTAAAAGAATACTAGAAAGCTTTCTGTCAATACAGAATGGTTGTAAAGCTCGAATAGCTATCCTCAGAACCCAAGATGCATTTGCATTTCACCTGCAGGTTCAATGTCAACTTATTTGAAACAAAGTTGCTGCTTGCATGAAAAAACTCTACTAAAATCTAAAACCATATCTTCAATTCGCTATTATAGAGCTCTAAACGTCTAGATGTCTAAACCACAAGAACATCCTAGACCGTCAAGTTGACGTGTTTTAATAATAACTGCAGAAAAATAATTGTACACCATGATCGGAAACTAATTACACAGATGAATTCAAGAAGAAAAATCATCCATAAATCATTATTAAGTGGCCCCTCATTCTTTCTTGTATTTAAAGTGTTGCTAACTGTCTACAAAGCATTGGTATGTATTGATCTCCATGGTCCTAAAAACACTCGCAGCAACAGACAAGTAAATCGACTGAGACAGACAAGACTGAAAATGAAAAGACACGCTTTGGAGCTCCGTCAAGGAGATGAAACGGAATGAAGCAAAACCCCAGTGCGAAAAGGTATTTTACTTCATCACGTCCACGACTGGCCGTCAGGGTTTTATTGTTTAAAGGGTGTTACTCGCCGCGCTAGCCTTGCCGACTTACGTCTGAGCAAATCATGGAGAATTTTAATCAACGATAACGGAGAATCAAAGAGCACTAAACTACTCAAGGACATCTTGATCAACTAAAAAATCACCTTGAGAGCTTCTAGTGACACGAGAAGAGACATATAACGATGCAGAAAGGCTAGATGCGTGCTGCTGTCAGACCATAGCGTGCACATTTATCTCTCCGATATTCTGATATTCCACCAAAATTTTAAAGGTCAAATGTGATATTTTACTTCACCTTGGCACTTTGATCCTTGTGCTTTCAATCCCCACATGAAATTTCTACAATAATCACACCAATGAGGTCCATAAAAGTTATGTGTCTGCAACAGATAAAAACCCCATAAAATCATAACAATCTTATAACACTATGAACACACGCACTTTTATTATCGCATCGATCACGTTTTGTGGTATCCACATTAAGTCACTAATTCTACATCGACTTACCAGCGACATGGATAAAATTTTCGAGGTGAAGCATCATTTCATATCATCAACTAGATGGTACTCAGTAGAGCGCAGACCTCCACTGAGGCTAAGTGTTTACAGGATTCATATTATTGAACATACAATGAGGAATATTTATTAGTCCTTGTTAAATGATATTGCTATATTTCACTGCATTTTAGTATTCTATATCCCACTAACTTTGTTACATCAAAACCTGCGCCCTGACACCAAATAATGACAAGGTGTAAGGTGCTCTCTTTCGGGTGAATCTCAGCCTCGTGGTGCTTACAGTGGTGGAGCTTATAAAAAAGTGAGTATGCTAAATGCAGCAAAGCCAAGTACAATTTGAAGTAAACTTTAGTCTAGTCACCCAGTTCAGTGATGTTCTTGTAGTCTAACCGTCAGAAATGCTCCTGCCGACAAGCCTGCCTTTCAAGAGTTCTAGAACATCCCAAACACAAACTGCATGCACATGGCCTACTCTTGAAATTACAAATCCCATACGCAATAATCAGAAACCCAAGATTAGAGCACAAGGGTCTCATAATATAGATAATAGCCACTTTTGGTACCAGCGAACCAACTGTGTACTCTGGAGTACGCGTTTTGACCTAAACCACGCCCGTTTTCCTGTGCGAGCGTAAAAAGCCCGTTTTCTTGATATACACCTAGCTTAACTGCCGTACCCTCTACCATATTATTACCAATTGAGAGAAATCAACAAAAGTATAAACTAAGACCTCATGATCAAGAATAAGACTAATGAGAGTCTGGGGAAGATAAGGAGTGGCATCCCCAATATTGTGGAAAACAAAAGTGTGATGTCTTCCCCTCATTACGACAGGGTGTGTAAAATTGACCTCTCGCTGTAAGTTATGTGGAAAAGAAATTCGATTCATGCCATCCCACATCTCAAAATTTGGATACATGCAAGTTGGCTACATGCCCTGCACATTTGGATTGATCCTTTTTCGGCAGCTTCTTGGCTTGTCGAGAATACTACAGTGAAATTGAGCAAGTCGTGTTGTTTCTATTATGGAATATACGTATGTGAGATTGATTTAGGGAAGCATCCAGTACGCACGTGCGCCCAAAATCAACACTATCTTCCCAACCCAGCAACCCTGTACTCGCGAGTACGCTTCTTTTTCCTAACGTGTTTGGATGTACGAATCTATTTCTGTTATCTCCAGAAATGGTTGTTTATAATATACTATACATTCACCTCCCATTCCTCTTCCTTATATGTTTCCAATTGGGGGAACAGGCACATGAACAGGTTTTACACACGTTCTAATTGGCATACAATCGAGTTAAGTTTAAACACAATAACACTTTGCGTACAAATTAAAATTGTGACGTCAATCTTACGAATATATCAGTATGCACTGAAGTAAAATAAAAAAGATTGTTCGGTTTAGGTGGATTTCCAGACATTTTTGACATGGATGAAGAGAATGGAAATTAACTTTCTTCTTAACTTGTAAATTAAAACAAACAAGTTTTTGAAAATTGGAGTTAGGTACGAATGTATCTACGCTGGGCTTTAAGATCCCACCCTTCTTGTAAGCACGAGTTTGCGTTTGACCTTACCAACCCACCAACTCGCAGAGCGTACGTATTTTCTGAATACTCCCTTGTGGAGTCTACCACTGCCAGGATTGGATTTGCTCGTGTGCTTTGAGATATCTATTTATAGCCGGCCATCCATAACAACAAGCTCTGTACCCTCATTCCAAACAAAAACTCGTCATGAAGGGGTCATCACTAGTTGGGCGTTTCTCTAGTATCTATTCACGTTGTCTCTTTCACAGATTTCGGGCGTATGTGTGTGGTACGCTACTTTCATTGTCACTCAAAATTTCACAGGTATCCGATCATCCTACTACAACTGGTCTAGAAAGGGGAAGGAGCAACCTGCAGCCAACGACATGAATATCTCTGGCCATCCATCAATCTTTAAAGTGACCTTTGGTCACCTTTTTCCTGCCTTCTCGAACTACTGACTTTATGCTTTCTTACTTCCGCATATTAGAGACAAGCAATTAGTATTTCAGGAAAAATTTTAGCACTATTTTGGGGATTCTAAGATGCCAGGAATTTAAATATTTCCTGACAACCACAGTTGGGTTAAAAAGGATACACATTTGTGCCGTTCCCTTTTAAAGATTGAGCTATTAGGAATCCAGAATTCTCACGGGCTTCCACTGTGAATTTAACTGACACTCACTACCAACCCTCATTTATTCATGTCATTTTTCTCTATTCTTGTCTATATTTTCCTTTATTCCTTCTTTCTGTGGCCATGATCCTCCTTATCCGCCTTCTCTTACGTTTACTATTGTCCTCTCTCTTTATTTTAATTACTTCATTCCATTTCCGTGTGGTCTCAGTCCTGTTTCAGCACGTGTATTACTTATATAACCCTACCTCTCATTATTGCACTCTTCTCTAAAAGGTCGCTAAGGTTACAAACTTTATATTTCATGTAGCCTCATGGAACTATAGTTTTGTCAAGGTTTTAGCCTCTATACTACTGGCATCTTTAAAAAGACCCTGTAAAATACGAATGCATAAACTTCGCCATAAGCGTTTTTCTGATGTTGGTTGTTCCATAAATCCCTATTAATGTTTAACTCTCATACACAAGAACATCATGAGCTTGGAAAAAGTGTAGGGTCTTGTTTCAACAGTAGACACTGAGACAGTATTAAGCATAAAACAAATATAATTACTTAAATAACATAATCCTATAATACATATTCGGATATAAAACCACATACAGTTACACGACAGATGATTTACTTTCCATTTACACGAGAAGCACGTTCTTATATTGCAACAAGAACATGTTTGGGCAAGTAAAACTATTTTAGTTTCACTTGACTAAAGTACAATATTAAATAATTCAATCAGAGTTGGTAAGTTTCTAAATGCAAAATACCTTAAAGTTATGCCGTTTTAATACTTCGGATGGTTTGAAGCTCATTCTCTTCTTCGGATCACTAGAACTAACCTGTTGGTAGTAATGAAATTGCCAGGAATAAACTGGTACAATAAAATTATCAGCAATTAACCAGTACAATGATATCGTCAAAAATAAACCGGTGTCATAAAAACGTAAAAAGCAAACCATGGCAATAAAATCGTCATTAATTAACAGGTACACTGATACAGTAGACACCAAACTCATTAAATAAAGTCATCAGTAATAAAATAGTACAGTAAAATTGTCAGTAGTAGTAAATTGGTGCACTCATGTGATAAGTACTAGATGCATAAGTAATATATTTCGGAGTTTTTTCCAACTAGAACACGCCCGTGCAGATAATGCCGTCCAACTCCCAGATAAAGAAATCCGTCAGACGGAGTTACATTTTGATGCTCAAAAATGGTATACAAGTTAATTGTTGTTATGACATCTACTATCTCTTCAATAGTCCTTCTACACTTAAAAAGCATCGCCATTTGTGGAAATACAAAGGAAGTGCCAGCTCACGAAAACGTCCTGGAAACATACTATTTATTCTTCGGTAGTTAGTATATAACAATTACTCCTCTTCGGATATCAACTGTTTGACGAAACGTTACAAAAAAATTTTATTACTGTAAATCATATCTTTTACTCTCAGGATCATCAGCCTGGTTGTTATTACCTCCGCCAAGAAGATTATATTCCTGGCGGTGTTTGTTTGTTTGTTTGTAAGCAAAATAACTCAAAAACGTTACGGACGGATTTTCATTTTCAGGATAGGTCAGAAATGGGCTAACTTAAGGATGACTAAATTTTGGTAGTGATCCGGATCACCATCTGGATCCAGGAGTGAAACCTAATGAATGATAATTCAACAATAAACAAAAGAAAAAGAGATCTTCTTATACTCTTATCAATAATAAAACTGGCTTGGCCGAGGCTTGCGCTTTCAAAGTGCTTCTAGTTTTCATAAATAGATTAAGTTTTCCACCTGGCATATCAATTGTAACTGTATTAACACCCGTACATTTGACTCGTCTTATTCCTTGTCATTTCATGGTTTTGACGCACAATAAATACCTATGTGCAGTTTACACTCTCCGAGTACTAACACTTAAGTACGCTTACGTGATCCAACTGAATGCTGTTGACCAGGGCACTTACATCAGCATATAAATCCGAGTCAACTGAGCTTCACCAACACCCGTTGAACTACTGGAGTATCTTAAACAACCTTAAATCTCAAATTCTGCAGCAATCTTGTGTGTACAACAAACTGCTATCAACGACGGTCCCTTGATATGAAGATAAGATGCTCTAGATAGGAACGATTCTACCAAGGTATGAATGAAATCTCATTGATGTCTGACAACTCTCATCCATGAGCAAAAATAATGATAATACACAAGCCACGTTTGCTTAAAAGTTACTAATGGGTAGGATACACAAGTACATTGTAGACTTAGGCAAGCTATCTACCATGGCCATGCTATCGCTTTTGTGTCTGCTGTGTAACTGGAGTACGCTCTCATTTCAGTCTGCTACCTCATTTGAGCATGCTACCTAACTTGCGTACGCTATTTGACATGAGTATGCCAACTCGTTTGAGTATACTACCTCAGTTGAGAATTCTATCTCATTTGAATATGCTACCTCAAAATGAGAATGCTACCTCAAAATGAGAATGCTACCTCGCTCGAGGATGCCACTCATTTGTGTATGCAATCTTATTTGTGTATGCAATCTCATTTGAGTATGCTACCTCACTTGAGAATACGAAAACACTTGAGGTTGCCAATTCATTTGAGTACGCAGTCACACTTAAGTATGCTATCTGATTTGAGTACGCTACATCACTTGAGCATGCTCCATCTGGCTTGAGTATGCTACCTCGCTTGAGAACGATACCTCACTTTAGGATGCCACCTAATTTGAGTATGCTGTTAAAATTCGGCTCTGGTAATACTAAAGATGCCCTTACTTTCCAAATCCAAAGTTCCTTACCTTTCTTCCTAACTGGACATGGTCGTCGTTCTTCGTTTCTCTCTGTTCTTTCTCTGGTGGTGGTGGTGGTGGTGTGATCAGTGCCATATGATCAATGTAATCCTTAGCATGAGTATCAACAAACAAAGTAATTAGCCCATCAGCTACCAGATCTTCAATAGTTTCGAATCTTTTTTCCCCTGGTAAAAACAAGGGTATCATCAATAGCCTACATAATGAGGCATTCCCGACAAAGACGATTGCAGAAAAATTTGCCCGCAGCACGTACTTTATAGACCCCATGTGGGTCCAGGGACCCTCTGTGTGTCGTATAAGGCGACTGAAAGAGGTTAGCGATAGAATAGAGCGTAGCGTATCCGGCTGTAAAATAGCTTGCTAAATCGTGATTTGGTCGACTAGAAGAAAACATACTGGCCGAGGCTCCGGTTAAAATGTTCATGTAACACTCAGGAGCAGGAGCGAGGAATCCTGCTTCATCTTTGATACCGACAAAGATAATGGTGATGACATGGTTAATTACAAAAATAGCATTACATGTCCCAAAGTTTCTCCTCCTATAGTTTCCCAACTCACGACTCCTCAATCACCTGGAAATCAAAAAACGGATTTCATGGGATGTTTAGACATGATGGCCTAAGGACTTTAAACAGTTCTATGTATCCATTACGTGAAAGAAACGACGTTTTGTTTGAAAACTTTAAATTAAAAATCGAGAACAGCACCCTAAAGGTTGAAAGTATTCAACATGTAGAATGGATACAAGAATTACCCATTGTCATTTCAGGAGAAGAAATGTCAAAACAGGAAGGCTATTGACAAATATAGCGCTAAAGGAAATCGTGACTACTGTCACCAAAAAACGGCATTCCAGAAAATCCAAAATAAAGAAAAGAAAGCAATCAGGTAAATAAACAACAGCAGAAACATCAGTGGAATTCAAAGCATTGTAGGATCAAAAGAAAACAAAAACAGAAAAAGAAACAAACAATACACCACAGAAACAACAACATATACAAGCCACTATTATTATTGGGGACTTAATAGACAAAAATTTGCACAGTTGGCCTATGAGATCACTAAATGACAAAGTGAAATTATTCGTAAAGAGTTTTCAGGTGCTACCACAAACAACATTAAGTTCTACGTCATACCTATAACTAAGAAGAACCCCAACAGGATAACACTACACACGGGAGTGAATGACCTTAAGGGCAAGGACAACAACAATAGAGTAGTACAGAATATTCTTGGATTAGCACAATCCAAGACAACTATAATCAATTAGATTTTTGTGTCTGGGATACGATTTACAGCTTCCAAGGAAATTAACAAGCGAATAACCATGATCAACACACTTCTTAAGGATTCTTGTAACGATGGCAACTTATTTTTCACTTTTTCATATACATAGGTATCTTAAAATCTATCTACATTAGAGCAAGATAAATTTTGTACACAAAAAGTGTTTGCCTTCTCATTCCGAAACTTTAACTAACAACCATCATTTTAAAGTTTACAAAATTTACCGTTGTTTCCTGATTTACTGGATTCGATAAGCGATCTTGACGATCTTTTTCCTTTCCTTTTTTTCCTTTCCCCCTCTATATTTGCTGCACTTCATACTCCAAACGTGTCAGCTGTAAACACTATATTGGCATGTTTCGCCATTTTAAAACAATATTCATCTTTTAACGGCAAGACTTTTGCAGAATTCATTCAATATTCATGGAAATCAAGTTGTGGAAAAGACCCTGTGTCTGGCTTCAACAGCAGCGCATTCCACATACAATTCGCCTTCACAAGACGCGAAATTGCCCAAATAATGTTTAACCCATCCTCCCTCCTTCTTTCTTTCCCGTTGTGCTAATGATCTTGTTACCTTCTACCATATCAACCACGGCACCGGAATAAAGAGAGCCGCCTTTGAGGCTTCGAACATAAGACTGTCAGGATCAAGGACATCTGGTCAAAGACAAACGTGCATTGATTTCTAGCAATTCTGTCGAACCGTGAAACGAGGACGGCAAACGTCTGCACGAAAAACCTGGAGGGAGCAACGAGGGGATGTTGAGGTCGATCATAATGTCCTTGGTTTCTTGACTTCTCTTGCCTTTGTGTAGAAAACGTTGAAATTCACTCTTTATCTTTAAACACAGAACTAGAATTCAAACGACAATGTCACTTTTATAAGAGCTACAGCTTGCTTTTCCTTATTTCACGAACTCAGCTCTGTTTTCCCCAACATAGTATCACCAATTGTGGAGATGGAATGAGAACAAGGAGGAGAAAAGGCCGAGTAAAACAGAGAAGTGTAGCGGAAGGATGTATTTATGTGAGGAAAAGCTACAACTCATTATCGAATAATAACATCACATCATGTTTAACTCAATACGCAAGGGTGAATGAAGTTTAGAAAAAAATACAACCCATATACACTGAAAGTGAACAAGTTTCATACCGACATAATGCATGTTTTCGTCCTCATCGAAGTATAATCTGTAATTTCTGTTCACCCCACCAAATCTGTTATTAGGATAAAATCACCAATAAATGTCAATGTGTCTGGACAAAATTTTCTAAATTGATGATGCGTTCTTAAGTGAGCGTAACAGTTTTACAGAAACATTTGCAGTTATCAAACCTATGAATCCACGAACATGTAGACACATAATTACATGAGTAGACAACCGGGGTCAAAAGCTTTCGAGAAAAGCCAAGAAAGCTGTTGAGCTCGTCAGCAAATGTGCCATGTCTGAAGTCATGATACCTTGGTTTAAAGTGCAGGTGACTGATCATTATACCGGTACTTCTGTATATATAAGTACACCATAATCACTAAAAACTGTCCTTTTTAGCAACACAAAGTAAAGATCCTAACAGTTGTAGGCTATGACTACATATACTGCGGACATTTGTAGTTACAGGCTATAATTAAGACTTCCAAGTATATGCATTATATTATGTCGCAGACTAAGGCTTGGTGGGTCGAAAATTCGCAGATGGACTGTGACTTTCTTCAAAAGGACCGTAAAGTTACATGTTTTTTTCTACCTTATATGCATCATAGCCTACCATGACGACGTATCATAGCCTATCATGATTTTGCAACATGGATCCTAACATAAAAATACTCTCTCCACGGCATACCGGAATGTCAATGCATATGTTCCTGGCTGACGTTGGCTTTCCCTTGTTAAATAATATCCATCTGCACTGGAAACAAGTTGTTCTGCATCCTCCCTGGGAATAGGGCCGTGATATCTGAAAAGAGACACAATTGTTGTTTAGAATGTGTATAATGTTCTTTAAGTAGGTTTATTTCCTACACGGTTCTAACATACAAACGATGAATGGTATCTTCCATCCTGTACATTAAAACGGCAAGTACAGTTATACAAAAATACGCTATGAACAGATAAAGTAAAACGACAAAACCCAACAGGCGCCCCGCCAAACATGCAATTAGCAACACAACGCTTCATATTGTTTCACGTGTCCGGCCAATTAACAAATATCAAATAAATACATTATCAGACATATCAACATTGAAACTCTTGTTTAGAAAAGGAGTTACCCAAGGCTTTTTAGACCTCTTGCTTTTATACTGGGCTGACTAACAGTAAATTGCGAGAGACGACAACTCTCTGGATACAAGAAAACTCCTTTAAGCCATAGCTGAATGAAGTATCAGGTAAGTGATCTACACAGTCAAGTAGAAGCAGCCCTCTTGTATAGTTATGGAACACAACATTACATTACATATGGAGCACATTACATTACCTGCAAAAACATTCAAGCCTCGAATAACTTATTTTAAACTATCTGATAATTCTTAATAGGCTCTTCGTTCGACTAGCTCTAAAACAACTACAGCAACCGGGAAAATTGTAAATTTGACATGTATCATGTTGATATGATGAAAAGGAATTGACGAGTTAAAGCGTGACCAATATGTACGACACTTACTCGTCTCCATAATGACGAGGTCTCCTTGGAAGCTATAGGAAACAAAACGAAGGAATACAATGAATGAACTCGACAATAACGTAGAATGTACGTTATGTAAAAAATAAACAAGACGACAGTAACATTGAGTACAAGACATACATCAATTATTCATCGTGATAATAATGTTGCTCAAGATACTGAGAATATGCTCGACTTACTTCGATTTAAGGCAGGAGAGCAGGACATCGGGCATCTGCTGTGATCTATGACTGTATGATTTGCCGCCGTTACGTCCGGTGTCCTTCATAAATGACCTTCGTGAAGTTGTTAGTCCAGTTTACTGTACCGTAAGCCAACCGGTTTGACGTACCGTATTTCCTCTAATGAACGCCGCACTTCTAGGAAAACATTTGGAAAAAATGCCGCCCTCTGCTGAACACCGCGTTTTTAAAAGATCAGAAACATTCACCCCGACGAAAGCTTATACGATGGGTCAGGTATTGTGGGAAGGTACAACAGAAGCGTTGAATGGATTGAGCAGGGAGATGAATCATCATTTCTTTCAAGACATGTGGCTTAAACTTAGCATATGGATCAGAGTGATAATGATATTGGCATTCTTTGAAATTTTTGATACCCTGAAGACATTTGTGAACTTTAAAGCATTTTTCACACAATCTTTTGTTACGTGTTTTGCAAAGAAAACAATGTTTTAAGTATGTTCTTATCGCACTTTTTTTTGCAATGAACGCCGCCTTCTGATAAACTCCACCCTCTACTGCACGCCACATCAAAAAGTTCAGTTTTTTACGAACGCTGTGGCGTTGATTAGAGGAAATACAGTATGCGAGGTTCTTTGATACAAGTGAATCCCAGGTACCATCTTACCGCATTCGGAATATTTCGCCATGAATTGGGTACATTGTTTCGCCATGTTGGCTCCATTCTGGGAACATGGCTGAGCCATTGCAGTCAGCGTCTGCGGACCATAGCCTCCACTTTTGGCTGATGGCAGTACCACTCCCGAATTAAGATATTGGAGGACCATTGCACGAGGCTTATTCAGAGAATGCAGGAAACTGAAAACATTTGGAATATCTTTACGCCGGCTCTCGTTATAGCCCATATTTCCGAGGAGTAAGGCAGCACAAAAGATACACATGAGTCGTGAACCTTCATTTTCAGGGTGACAGATAGGTCGTTCCTGCGAAAGACGTGCCTTCCTCAGCTGCCCAAACGAGCGAGTGGCATTTGCAATACAGGCGTCTAAATCTGATGCAGACAAGCGAACACTGCTAACGACCGACCCGAGCTGGACAAAAAGAGAGCTCTCGACATTTTCTTGATTGACAAGGAGGCTTAAGGGAATCGATAAGTGGAAAAATATCACACTTGTTTTCGATGGTCTTATGTGCAAATCCAACTTTTTCTGCACTTTCAGCAATCTGGTCAAGAAGCAGCGGGTAGGATTGGGCATCAGCTTGCAAAATGGCTATGTTGTCTGCATAATCTGGGTCAACGATTGCGGTCAACTGCACTGAACACCACATTGATCACTGATACACTTCCGTAGTATCCAGTCAAACACCAACTTAAAAAGCATTGGCGATAGTGTGCAGGTTAGTGGAGAATGGGTTGGATGTACACCCTACAACCAGATTACTGATAACATTGAAATAAGCCGAAAGCAGTAAAGATTGTATTGGACCTCACAAAAACTTTGCAGATATCTTTCACAACGTCACATTAGTATACACATTTGATTCATGCAAACACACCATCCAGGCTAATCTACTTAAAAGAATTACTCATGGTAAAATCCAAAATATGCAAACTTACCTGCCTTTGACATTTAACTTTCACTGGTTTAGGAGCTTTCTGTTGCAGTTGATATACTAGGTTTAAAAAATGATATTGAATTCTCAAAGACATGAGAGCCTTCTCAGAAGTATATACCCTGTCATTGACAACATTACCAAAATAGGCATACACATGTATAGAGTAGAAAATTAATGAAGTTCTAGGCCTATATTAAGACGTTATGACGATAATAATAATAATAATAATAATAATAATAATGATGATGATGTTTTTTTCGAAACTTGCAATTTATTATCTTGTACTATCTCAAATACAAACAAATACTCTCAAAAGTGGAATATTTGAAGTATATATGACATTAGTCAGACTTGCATTACAATGACTACCAAGTAACAAATTCAGGATTAGTCCATTCCTTATCACGTCTACTGAATATATAGTATGAGATCCTAATAATACATCCAATCATTTCTCTTATCAAATAGTCAGCACTTCAGCTTGTAACCTTTTCAACAATAACATAAACGATTTTCTTTCATTTCACATTCCTCCAAGCGCACTCATTCTGAGGTTGCCACATTTAACTTTGTAATCCTTATTCAAATCTTCACATAACTTTGAATATTTTCTCGATTTGCAATGAAAGTTATATGTTATTTTTTTAAAGCCAACTGTTAATTCCATAATTTCCAGAAAGTTTACTTTTTTGATGATAATGTCTGGGACTTAGCTCATGACCAGAAATCAGTGGGAGAATTGAAAACCATCAATGTCGCAGAAGACAGAAATACCTTGACTTGAAGATGGAATGAAATCAGCTATTACTATGAGGACTGAATCATGACGCCATTTGTATCTATCCTTACTTTGATGTACAGAACAGTCAGAAACAGAATGCTGTCATGGTTGTAGATTCAAGCAAGCATAACAAAGCTTACTATCAGCCTTTCTCCAAAGCTGCAGTTTCTTTAAAGTGGGTAAAGTGTTATTCAAGTAACGTGATAAGAAGTTGTAAATGTTTCTGGACAGTGAATCAAGTGCCTTGTGCCAAATGAAAAGGTCACATGGAAAGTATTCCTTTGTTAAAGCTTTAATAATAAACCCTTGTGAAGTCAGAATGTTTGATGCATGATCCTACTTTTGTTTGTGGTTGTCTTTAATTACTGATTTGCTACTTTTATAAGAATTGCACATGATATTTTTATGTCTCGTATCATCAAATACAAATTTTATGTCACAATCAACAGCACCTGCAAACATTTTACGCAATATAACTTGACATTGGGTAAATTTTGACGATACATCAATCACATTCAATCCAAATTTATTTTTACTAAGTATGACGATGTCAAGAGTTCCACAAGCAGGAATCTCAAGCCATCATCTGAAAAAGTAATTATGTTTAGAATCAAGTGCATTCTTAACCCAAGTAATATTGAGATCACAGACTGTCAAGAGCCATGTTAGCTTAGGAAAGCAATATCTTTGATACAATAACAATTTGTTTTTGGGGTGAAGAGAAAGATAATCAATTTTGTTAAAAATTCTATCACATGTATCAATTAAGATTTCTTTGTCCTTGGAATTGTCCATTTGAAAATTAGAGAAACAAAAAATTTCATTTAGTTGAACAGCTGGAGCCATTTTTCTGCTTATGTAAAGCTTTGGCATAACTTGTTTTGATTGTGTATTTGCTTTAACCATTCCAAAACAAATACATTTGTCAACCCGTAAGGTCATCTGACACCATTAGCAACAAGTAGTAAAAGCATTTAGTAGGATTTGATTTTTATATTCGTGGCCTGTTAAAACAGCAGCATTGTCAGCAAATTGATACCAAAGTCGAGGTTGGGTAATGGTGAAAACGAATATCCTGATTGTGAGAATTTTTCTGTTTTGATATACTGGATAAAGGTATTGACTACTAAATTGAATATTGATGGACTCAGGCAATCACCTTGTAGCAAACCCCTTCCTACATGAACAAATTCGGTTTTAAAATATTTACAGGTCAAAGAGGTGTAAAATTGATCATAAAGGTTTGAAATCATGGAAATTACAATTCATGGGATATTGCAATATCTCAAAACAACAGGTATTAAAGTATGATCAACCGCACCAAAACAATTTTAGATCTAGGAGAGTCACAAACACTGACCTTTGCTTGAGCTTGGCTTTTTGAATGATGTGAGCTAAATAAGCAGTATGCTCAAATGTGCCTGATATTCCTTTTATAAATCCTTTTTGAATCAAAGTTTCAATAAAATGATTTCGGCTTAGATATGAATAAATGCAATTCCTTAAGACTGATGTGAAAATTTTTAAAGGTGCCGACTCAAGTCGTATTTGGCAATAGTTAGCAGGTAAATCTGTTGGTCCCTTTTTGTGAATCAAAACAGTTACAGCATGTTTTGAAGTCACAGGAATATTGTGCATGGTCCAAATTTGGCAGTGACATATGATCTTAAATAAGGAGACTTCTTAAACAAAATAATTGCTATTTGGTCTAATTTTGGCCCACTTGACTTTATAGCCCTGATTAATCTAGTCACTTGTTGACATGATGGAGGTTTAGTAATAAAAAGAAATTGATGTTCATTAAATTTGAGAATCTAAGAGGGAACAACATAATTTTGGAATATGATGATTGAACACATTTAAAAAACGTTCAAGGCACTGCTTAGCTGTAAATATCAGTTGTAAAATGTCTTGAGTGACTTTCACAAAGGTAAGGGGAAATTCATTAATTTTTGTTCTGTGTTTCGGCTTAAGCCTTCATCAGTGTCAGATATATGTAGTATCTCAACAGACACAGTGCTTTTCATATATTTGTCAAGAGTGTAGCATTACCACAAAAGCTGCACTAAGTAGGAGCCCTTACCCACTGCTGGGTTTTGTCTCGCAATACCAAGGACTTTGAATGTCCTTCACCAAATCTTTGTGCCGTGATGGCACTGAGGTTTGAGTTTTGGCTTTTTAGTCCGAGAGTTACCAGTTCGAGCCCAGTTGGCTCTCGCTTACTGCAGTTGTTGTGGTAATGGTCCACTCTTGACAAGTACATGATAAGCACTGTGTCTTTTGAGATACTATATAAATATAAATATACATGCAAACATGTTCTTTACCACTCTGATTACTCAAAATCAATTGACATAACATAAATGGATATTTTACTCACAATATGATTTCCATGCTGGCTCTACTTGTTGATACTGATTTTCTTCTGCAGAAATGGGAAAGAGTTACATCAATAAAGTAGTATAGATCACACTCCATCAATTCTAAGGAAAAGTATGATACAGGTCAGTGTCGATGGACAGGTGAACAGAATAAAACATTTTGCCCTAACTGGATCAGTAGCAGCACTATTGCAATTGCATGCTTGATGACTAGCTATTCCACTGAACATAAACAAAGTATTTAACTAACTATTCAGACTGAATAAAATATAAATTGAACATCTAGCATAGATAAAAGGTTTCACACTTTTACTATAGAAGTACAAAATTCCCAACAATTAATTACTAGCTGATACAGTGAACTCATGCAGAGTTTAAAGGATACTGACAATTCTTTGAGTCTACACCTGCAATTTCAAAATTATTAAACAATCAGACAGACCCAAATGATTACAATACACTTTATATCATGACAATCAACATAAACAGGAACACTGACATAAATAGTTTACATAACTCAGAGAGCCTCTGCAAAAAGTTCCTATATGTTATATTCCTCATATAATCTACATAGGATTTAAATAATCAAACATTCGTCCTGGTCATATTGCTACACTATTGACATGAAAATGAAAAAAAATACGATAGACAAGGTAAAAAACATCATCTTCCTACTTCACACACAACATTCTCATAAAAAGAGTATACATCAAAAGAGAATCAACAAGAGAATCCACAACGCCTTTACATTTGGCCATTTCATCAGGGTTGCAACCAGGTCATTATGGATGCCTGTTGATCATCTAGTAGCAAAACCAATGTTTGGTTTTTGAAAGAAAATGTACAACTTCTTTGCTCAGTTATAATAAAAGGTCATGTACTTGAAGGAAGCAAAATTAAATTGTTTTAATGCTGATGCTTAAACTGCAATTGGTCTTTATAACAATTTGGTGGTCACATCAAAAGGTTTTAGAAAGGTTTTCCTGACAAAGAGAGCATAAAACAGAAGAGGAAGCCAGATGACAACCACTTCAACCGGCCCAGTCATGTTTACGCATCATGTTATCACGTTAGTGGAAACTTTTCATATTGATGCCTTGGCAATTCCCTCAGATTTTGCATTGATTAATACAGACAACTTTGATGCTGAGAATGTGTTACCATACCATAGATTCACAAATAGGATCAAATAATGGACATATTTGTGTAATGGTAAGTTATGAGATCAATCCAGTTCAATGGTTGATATTTGCTGTCAGTGGTCTATGTCTGTCACTTTTAGGTTGTGGTTGGTTGTCCCATATCTAAATAAATTGGTAAATATTGTACCTGGCCCACAACACTGTTAGCTAGTTAGTTAGTGCTAGTAATGTAGTGCAAAACACTGCTTAATAGAAGTCTTTTGAACTGTATGTAACAATATGAAAAACATGCCTTCTCAGGTAACTTGATACTCAATCAGATTATTTAATATTCAAAAATAGTAAACAGGAGGTCTAGAATAAGGATATCCTGGGTGGATTTCTTTCAAAAAATTAATAAGTGGGATATGCAGGAGCAGATCCAGCACTGGAGTTTGAAAATGGCCATTTGGAAGAAAAAGTTGTAGGGAAAATATTTCATAACCACACCCTTCCAAAAATTTGGGATACTTTTAGGGTATTCAAAAGAAACAAACTGAGAGCACCACTTGATGATTACTTTCATTGCTACATGCATGCTCTAAATCTAAGTTGTTCTTGAGCCACAAAGATACCAGCCATCAGACACTTCATGGATGATATCAAAGATATCAATGATCTCTTCATGCATGCAAAAAGAAAACTTATCTACCAAGAGTCACTGCATGAGCATCGAGTGAAAATTTCTAGCAATGATAATTGGTGACCCTCTACCAAACAAGATTTGTCAAAACACTAGATTCAGTTTTAGTTGTGTGACAGCTTCTGTCTTTCATCTTTATGTGCTTGAATGAATGCTGACTTGGGAATCACTAGATACAAGAAAAGATGCCAGGAGACTGTGTGTTGTCTGAGAAATTGTCTCCTGCACTGCATCCAGTGTTTCAATCTCTACCACAAATGGGTAACAACTTTATGATAGCAATGTCAACAACTTCTACCACACAGTCAAAGCTTCAGATATGATGTAAGGATGAGGAATATAAGTTTGCTTCAATGTCTGAAGAGGCAGTAATGATTGGGGAAACAATAGGAGTGACCTGAGAAGAAATGTAAGCATTTCCTTATGCAGTCAGTCATCTAGGTTCAGATTCAATGCTGATGGAACCAACCAAACAGCCATTCAATGTACTCATACAAAAACGTTTTATGCTCTTTTTGATGCCGTTTCTGGAGATATGAAAACAAAATTGGTCTACATCAACAGAAAACTGCATCACTGACGAGAACCCTTGTTTCATCAAAAATCAACTTGATAAGATATTTTGCCTACAGCAGAAACATTTAGAGGCTTTTTAGACCCTTGAGCATTGTAAAAGGAGTTTATGCAATTTGGAAGCAGCAAAGGCTATCATATGGAGCAAACCCAGTAGTCAATACCACTATAGGTACCTTAGGCAACTTCAAAGCTAACATCTTCCCTAATGTGCATACATTACTAAACATTTTGCAAGTTCTTTTACAAGTTCACCAAGAAAGAACGCCAAAGATTGATGTTATATAGATGTTATATTACGGTTCGTTGCTGACTGTTGTAATCCGGTTTTTATTCCGCTCCGTGTTTTAGTCTTGTCCTTTTCCGTGTAAGTTTTGGTTCTTCTCAGTTGAAACAACATTTTGGTTTACACGTGTCTTGTGTTGTCTTGTCTATTACTTACTACGTATAAAACATATTGGCGATGAGGATGAGCAACACATGGCATTTGCGATTGGAAAAATCAGTGAGTTCGACGAAACCATCGAAAATTGGGAAACCTATACTGA
>JANTCA010018073.1:0-24767 GCA_024741275.1 Chironex yamaguchii
AGGAGCACAGGAGAAGGATTTGGAATAGAGACAAAGGACAACAACAAAGGCAAGAACAGATATATGGAAAAGAAACGGAAAGAAGGAAGAACTGGTGTAAAGAAAGTATGTGGGTTTGTTTGTACTTAAAGGACAAATGAAAGGATATATTTGGATCTAACAATAAAAACTGAATATTATTACCGATCAAACTGGACTTTACATTTTCGACCAACATCCATCACCCTCTATCCCTCTTATTTTACGGAAGTGTTCTGATTGAGAATGTACATAAATACTGATCAAAGAGATATTTATATGTACGTTCGTTATTACACGGTTCTGTCTACAGCAAATTGAAAAGGTAGAAGCAGGAGTCGCATAATTTATGCCACAAGGTGTTTTGAGTCAGAACTGTACACTGCGCTTCGTTTTGACTCTTGTAATCTAGTGCGAAAGACGTGATTATCCTAAAACAAACGGGCTTTCTCATCAAACTTTAAAATATACTAGAGCTTAAATTAGTGCAATGAATCCAGTTGGGAAACACATGCAATTCCTTTAACTTCACAAACAAATAATGATTAGAGAATATTTTTAAGGAATTAAGTACAGAAAGCTATTCCAGTTTACAACGTGATTCATCTGTGATAGTGGAGCACAAATAAGAAGTAAGCAGTTACCCGTGGATAAGACGACAATCTTTCAAGCCAGGGATTGCGAATTCGAATCTACGTCAACACCAGCGAAATACCATTGGTGAAGGATAGTAAACGGGGCCCACTTTCTTACATCCTAGCAAGTCTGCTACCCTTGCATACTAATCAGTTACAGTCAATTGGGGGCAACAACGAAAGTTCCTATCGTGCAAAAATCAGGCGGTATAGGCGTAAAACCATTGCCATGGAGACAAGTTGGAAAAGTAACTAATACATTTTTTATTTCAACATAGAAAAATCTACCTATAAGCACTTAAACAAGAAATGGTCAAACGCGAGTTCGGCATTGGTTACCAGGTGTTGAAAATTTTTGGTAAGTAACTAAGGCCTCCTTGAAAACTTGAATATCTTTTTTTATGCAATTATTGCAATATTTTTTACTAAAAGCTGTGTATAGATGTTATAGTTTAATTTGCTTTATTATTTCTTTTTGGCTATTGTTAATGATAAATTTATAATATTTATATGGAACAACATAGTCCCTATCAAGGAGTGTTCTATCGAAATTTAAAGTACATTGAGCATGCTACTGAGATCTTTCTTGAGAAATTCTAGTATTCTTGTTATTACGATAACCTATTTGCCTACAGAATTAATCTCTTCATTTAAACTAATTCAAAAATGTAGTCAGGGTCAATATGTAAACAGAAGAGCTATGTTATCTTGATCTCTGAGACTACAATACACTCACAAAGTAATAGAATCCACGCTAGTAATGAAGTAGATCGAACTATATCATCTGTACATGCATATAAAAGAAGAATCTTGCTAATAACCTCTTAAAAATTAATATGTACGTTTTAAGGCGGCCTTAGTTAACCACGCAAAAATTTAGAACGCCTGGTAACCAAGGCTGAAATTGCGTTTAATCATTTCCGGTTTAAGACGTATATCTTTCGACGTAGAAAGGGCATGAAATGACGTTAGCTAGCAAGGATTTATTTGAATTATTTATGTTTGTAAGCTTGTACCAACCACAATTTACGCAAAAAATTTACTTTGATATTTTGATCTTCAAATTTATCCTTTACTGACGGCAAGACATACCCTTCAATCTCTAAAATCCTGTACAAACTTCGAAAACAAGAACTGGCCATGACGCAGACGTAAACGTCTAGCACATGGGGCTTGACATCCAGCAAATATTTTATAATAGCTATGCAAAATGCCCAACAGAATCAAAAAACCTTTTTGTTGTGCAACTGTGATACACAAAGGTGTAGAGCTAAAGAAAGGTCCTGCATTTTTCTTAACAGTTTTGAAAATATATTCTCAAGTAAAATCAAGTATGTTGCTGTAAACTAAGTTAGTATAAAGAGTTTATAGATTTTGCTGGATAATGATGCAGCCGTTCTATGTATGCTTTTAGACAAAGACCTTCAATCGCGGAAAATACAATCTGCAACTGGTTGCACATACCACATAGCTAGAAAGAGCATAACGTATACACATTTTCCAGATATACCTCCAGTGAGACAGCTGAAGTACATTCTAACTATTAATGAGCTCATTAATTACACTAATCTTACCCCCATCTTTTCACTGCACGGATTTGCAAGATGGCGTAATTACAACTCAGCTACAGAAAAATTGTAGTACGTTATTGTAAAACGACAACTGCCGTGGCAAGGGAAATAAACCTGGAGGACAGAAGACTTGGGTGTCATCCAAAGATCACAATAAACAATAAGAAAGGAAACTGGATGTGTTCACGGCATGGTGAATAACAGGGCATAAATCTTACATTATACTACTTAATTTACTTGTTACATAATATTTGGCATATATGCTCAAAGGTGGCAGCCTAAAACCACATTCTGCCAAGTCCCTTACAAAAATTGGTCGCTTTCTCCTCTATGCACCGAAAATCACTTCACATCATCTTAGTGATAAGCACATCATTGAAAGAATATCATCTTCGCCTGTCCTCTGTTGTCATTTTTTCATTTTACAAATAGCTCTCTTCAGTAAGGCACCAAATTTATGTAAAATTGTTTGCAATGGGCATTGCACAAACTGATAAGCCATTATGCTCCGAATACGAAGGTTTTATGGGTAGAAATTTTAGGGATTTAAGATTTTCCTGAATTCAATTTGAAGCATAGCTTTGTGGAAATTAAACAAATTGCTGCAGGAGCCGGGCTTTCTGCCCCGTGCCCTGCAGTCTAAGAACTGCCACTGTGCAGAAATCAACTGTAATTGTTAAAAGACAATCTGTTATTTTAGTCAGGATATTGTACGTGAAATAGTAAGGGTATAGTAAAGCAGTTTGCCGTGAAATATGTCAGCCACAAGACAATTGACAAATTGCTATTAAGAACGTTTGATGACATATTCAAAAACGTTCACAAGCATACAATACCGCACTCTACTAGTAGTGAGAAACTAGAATAAAATTTCTCTGTATTACCCTTGAAGCTGTCTATAACATGTCCCAAATTTGACCATAGTTAGAAGTTAATATCAGTGGAAAAAGTAAACAATCCCTTTGACAGTTTCTTGGCACATTTTATTGCAATTTTTTCAAGATGAAGAAAATAAAGCTTTTGACTGCTACGCTTTGCTAATATTTTTCTTGCAAGCAGCACATATCCACTGCACAGATATGTGAGCCTTCATGATGTAGTTGCCAATACTGTCAAAGCGAACCTCAGCAGGCCATCTCTCATCCAAAGATCTTGGTCAGCCACCTCGAAGTGAAGTTTGCCTTTGTCTGTATTTCATGATGTAAGTCATGGCAATGCTTTGAAGAAACTGCATAAGATCTGTGGACAACCTCTTGAAGGCTTCACTCTTCCTGTACAGTAGCCAGGCATTGACAGCTGCTGTTCCTAGGCAGTATACAAAAATCGGCCACCACCATTTCTTCACTTTTATTGTTGGTCTGTAATAGGCCAGATTTTGATCCATTCGGTCGGTTGCTGCCGTATTGCTGTTGTAACTCTGTATCATATCTTGAGGGCATATCAATTTGTACATGTTGCTTCTTTTTTGCAAACAATCCCCTCACGTTTTTCTTTGATTCGACTCCATAGACTGACAAAGCTGTTGTCACGAAAATTGTTGTCTTGTCATTGGACAATTATAGTCTTTATACGTCCTTATGTATCATATTTGACATCATCTGACCCACTTTTTGTCTTTTTAAATTGCAAATAGACACTTTAATATTCTGTTGGCTCTTAGGGTGCCGGTACCATTCATTCAAAGCTTGTTAAGTGGCAATGGCAAGAAGGTGAACAAGTTGTCTAAAAGCTTTGGCTGTTCACTTAGCAAATCCAGCACGACAGAGCCTCCCATTTCAACCTCTGGTACTATTTGGACTGTCTCTCTACCTTGCTTGATAGGGTTCTGTTTGGTTTAAACACCACATCTTCTAGCCATAACAAATAGGCTTGCCATGAATGAATTGTTTTGCACTTTAATGTCCACAGTACACACCATTGACTCATCAATGCTAACGTTTTGTGAGAGTGGCCAAAATTTCAAAGATCTTTGAGTCAGCATTGATAATAGTAGGCGGATTTTGGACATTTACGTCCAGAGCTGTATGCCTGCAGAGTGTAAGTCTCAATATTTCCTCACATCTGTAAAGTTAAAGTCATAGCTGATCTTATGGCTTTATTCCTAGTGTCCTCCCAATCTTCTCAGAGCAGGCAAATCGTGACATTGGTAAACATTCAGAGACTATTCTGATTGGAGAAACACTTGATTTCACGTTTATTCATTTTGCATTGCATACCAAATTGTCCAACATACAAGTTTGATTGTTTAGTTATTTAAGAAATGCTTTCATCGTCAAAGAACAGTTCACACATTGTATAAGGCGACATGTCTTTTTCTTCTTCGAGCTAAGTAGACTTTGAATCTATCTTAAACTGTGAGTTGGTAGTATCAGGTGATAAGTCCTTTTGTTACAAATTTCCTTTCTGGCCTGCATGATCTCTCCTTTTTTCTTGATGGAGTAGCATCATTTGCATGAGATGTAGAGGGCAAATCTGTTTTATCTCATTTATCCTCCTGATCCTCTCCAACATGCAACTTATTTGTATGCCAAGCAGATAATATGGATACTGTACAAGAAACAAGCAACTGGTTTCCTGAAAAGTTATCTAAGTTTATAGCTCCACCTTCATCACCACTATCCTCATCAGTGTGATAATTACAATCCAGCAATTTTGTATAGATGTCAGCTTTATTAAAATCACCGTCTTTTAACATTGTTTCCAGCATTAGCAGTGCTTGATTTAGATTTATTCTGTAACATAAAAATTTCAATTTACTGAAGTAATATTAGTACTCTGACAATACATAATAGATAAAGTTACTAGAGATAAAAACTAAAGCATCATTTTATTCCTTGTTGTCAAAACTGATCATTATGATTGCTTTAAATGATTTTCACCTTAGATTTCAGCACGGAACTTTGAGGTTGTGTTGTTCCTTATTGATTAGGAGAAAATAATTTTATGCAAAAAACATACTTAATGTCATTTTATGAATTGTACAAGTCAGGACATGTTCCTCCAACAAAATCGTTTGGGGAACAGCATGAAAACATTAGAAAGTTTTTGGAACTTACAACAAAAGCAACGAACAAAGTTTTTATGCATGTCATGCAATGCCAAACATTAGTAGAAAATGTAGACTGAGAAATTAGACAAGTAAGGAATGTGCTTACAATGCCTTTTCTTTTGGAGATCTCTCTCAACTCCAAGCAGAGCTTTGTTGTCCGTCATCTTGAATCGCAGGAAGCCACTACTCAAAAACTGTTAGCTGTAACGGATGCAAGAGACACTCCACAATACAACTGTGAAAAGTAAATTGTAGTAAATTAAAAGGTTTTGCTTAATTTTATTGAATTAGGTTGTCCTAATAAAAGATCTCTAAGCATGAATGGCTTAGTTTTTAGGTATTAGATTTATAAAAGCCGGAATACAGATTAAAATGATCAGCTTTGACTGCTAGCTAATATTATGATCAGTCAAGTCGTATAAAAAAGGGGAAAGGGAGTGAGGCCGTGGACGGATCCTTTTTAAACCTCGCTATTGATGAAATAGGAAGAAGAATGTGATGCTTCCCTGCTTTGCACCTAACACTCAGGGGATGGATTATGGAAGTGCTAGAAGAGAGTAAGCTCTCTACTTTAGCATTCATTATGCTTGCACAGCTGTGTGACGCAAAGCCTCCAATAACTGGATGACAGTCGTCCTATACCAGAAAATGGCGTGGAAAGGAACTTTACTTTTGCCTTTTTTACCAGCAATAATTTCATGTAATTCTGTTTCCGTTTAAAAATAGGTCAAGAGATGAAAAAACGGAATTACTGAGTTGTATCTGTAAAGGAAAGCTTTATACATTTTTTAGCATATGTTTACTGGTGACAATTAGAATTGTTATACTATGTAACAAGAGAACCAAACTCAAAATAGGAGGGGACTTATACTCCAACAGCACTGGAAATTTTCACAAAGAAAATATTCTTGCAAAGTACTTAGAAATATTTGACTTGGTACTGTCTATGGTTTTTAATAAGTTACCATTTACCAAGGCTGTGCATTTGACATGATGTACGCCATCGACTCAGAGACTTCATTTGAAGCTAATGGTCGATTACAAAAGCGGATAGCAAACACAGAAGACGTTATTTTTATGCTTGTTTGGAGCAAAACTCATTTAGGAAAAGAGAAGATATTCCAAATACATCCAGGTGGACACCAACTCAAAGATGGAGCTACGCGCATGTAGATTCTAAATCATTTCCAAAACAAAAAAATTAACTGGCCTTGAAATGCTTGTGTCATTTTGCAAAAAACATTCTTAAAAGCTTTTTTCTTCTGACAATCTTCAGAGTATGAATCGTCTTTCAGCCTTCAGAAAAACTGGTTTTCTGACACTGACGAAGGCTTAAGCCAAAACACAGAAAAAATTAATGAATTTCCCCTTATCCATTGCTTTGTTTCGTCTTGTAATACCAAGGACTTTGAAAGTCTTTCACCAAATCTCTGAATGAGAAGACGATCTAGCTGTGCCAATTATCCAAAAATTGTCGTCGTTATACATTTTGGCGTACTCTGAATTTCCTAGTAAATATTGGCTTGTAGCAGAATCGCATGTTTTGGCAGCCAGTTTTGCTTTGCAAGAGCGAGATGGCTGTTCTCTAGAAGGATTTGATACTCGGCGTACAGTGGCTGGAACATATTATGCGCGATTTGAAGCGCATGTGGAAGAATCTGAGCTGAGGGTAAGGCAAATTCCGGACAAGTCCTTTTTAGCCATTATGTTTAGAGTATTTTGGATAGAATCTATATTGCAATTTCTCTAGCCTGTTCCTGAATTTAAATGAGACGTTACAGGCTATGGAGTACAACAAAAGCATCGTTGAATGGTTAGTATATACTCAAATTACCGCAGTAAATTAAATCAGTCAAAGAAAGTGCATATCTATACTGTCCTTTCTGACTATTCATACTTCCAAGAGTGTCGGGCAGAAAAGGTTTTTAAGTTTGTTTCTTGCGCAGTGTCGCAAAGTTTCTCAGTGATGTTCAAGTTTTGTACTACGAAAAGATTGTTAAGAAAGGTGCTTGTTCAAGTAATTAGCCTCATGGGTGACTTCACTACCTGTCAATGCAAAAACACAAAAACACTATGTAAGAGACATCGCTTGCTTTTACTGTTCAATGGCCTGTGGTGTATGAGTTATGCAAACATCAGAAATTAAGAGAAAGCATTGGTTGACGCCAAATTTTGCTATGGCTAGGGCAATGAGTATAATTTGCTCGTGTTAATTCATGATTCATTACTTATAATTAAGGGTGCTTTGCAAATCATCAGCAGTAAATTGAACACTTATAAGAATGGTTATTTTGTTCTTTTCAGGACCCTGGTATCCACCACATTAAACTTTTTGCGAGTTAAACTGCTCTATTATTATCTCAGTATGATTCGTTTGGCACAGGAGGATAATACAATAATAATTGATTAACCTTTAGACAACGTCCAACAAGAACTCATCCTAGTAATTACATGATATGATTACATAGAGGTCGTTAAACATTAAAGATATCGGTCTTATAAAGGACAAGGGTACATACAAACACATTGAAAACGAATCCTAATTCCTTGCCACAGCAAGTAAGAAGCTTCCCTGGCTGAGGACACTTTTATCTCAACTAAACCGCCATTGTACTTGTATAGTATGAAAAGAACTCTAATTTTTTCCGCATGGTATCATGCCGGACGACATCACTACGTTTCAATAAAATCTAGCTTTAGCGCGAATCTTTAACAATTTGGAGAAAGTTAAATTTTTAGGGCTGTACTGATTTGAACTTAAGCAATTTGTCACATTGCAAAACGTTGAAGTCATATTTTTGGTTTATATAATGTGGTTCGATACGGGTCCAGACTCCAAGTGCAAGAAGGGCTGACGTTAGATCGCAATGCTAGATTAATTCTAGGGTTTCGATGAGTTCGTCCATTTCTTTCTTTGCTTGCGAAGTTTTTTCCAGACAGGGGTAATTACGTAACTCAGTTTTAATGGAACGAAATTTTCCCGCCAATCGACTCTAAAGGAAATTCTGTTCCTTACAATGGGGTCTTTCCGCGTGCTGTCGAATTTGTCACCATGCGTCGGTCACGCGTTGCAAATGGTCAACTTTTTGTGGAGACGGTGTCTTTAGATGATAAAATGCATGTTTGAATGAGTTTGTCCTCGTTTCTATTTTACCAAAGTGCATGACAGGGACTGTTTTTACCTCAGACTTTGCAGGAAATGTAACTTTGGCAACTCCAAAATTCATCCTCGCTTATCCGAATTTTTGGCTTATCCGAACGGCTGGTTCCACGTTTAAGTTCAGCCTGTTCGGATAAACGAGGATACACTGCAATGAAACCGAAGTTTTTTTCTGTTGAATGTTAAACTACACAAAATAAAACAGACTACTACTTTTTGGTCAGTTTTGGTCAGATGTAAATCCTTTGGATAAGAACGGGAGACTATTTAGATTATGACTCATCCAAATTTTACATCCAACTATTAAGTGAAATTATTTTTTGCCACTCTCCACGTGACTATTTTCTTCTCTCCCATAAGCCTTTGTTATTATTTCCTTATTTTCTTGCTCTGTTTCCCTTTTAGTTAATGAGACTGATCATCGTGTATACATTTTACAAACAATTTTGTACTTTTTGTCTGAAAGATGTTATCATACCTACATCAGAAAAATTATTAACCGCTGTAGAAAATCTACCATATAATCCTTGATGATATCTTAAATTCAGTTCAATTACATTCAGTAACATGAAGTAGACAATACAGACACTGTGCGGTACTAAACATTGGCAAATTTGATGCAACTACTCCCAAAATTCCTTTCAGGTACCAATGAGTTATAGTTGATCCGTTATCTTAACACTTTACGCAAACCACGAAGGTATTCCTTTTGATCATGTGCTTTATCCGTTACTAATCTTAAGGACATTCTAAATATATTGAAGGTTGCTCTGTTATAAGTAATCATCAATATGTGTGCAACATAATGAGACCTCACTCTATTATCAAATTCTAGTTAATTACATTAATGTAGGGTTTTAATTCCTTGATTTTGGAAGAGACGCGGTTATAGGTGCCAAAAGTTGACTGATAACAAAAACCAGAAGATGTGATAAATTATAGCTAACTTGAGTTTCCGCGTTTTGTTATTCCACCTTCAACCGTCATCATGTTGAGAAAGATTTTAAATATCGATAAAAGTTATTTTGTATTCTTCTATGTGATGCTGAGGCTTTGTGCTGATAGAAGTCAGTCCTAATTGTATCTATGCTATAAGCAGTAAGTCATGAGTATGACCTTTGACTTGGCGTCGTGTAAACGTACTTCAATGAAAACATCTTTCAATTGAAAACTGTTCAGAAAAAGGTACAAATTCTACATACCTTTAGCCAGTAATTTGAACTCCACTTTTCTGATCTTTGGTGATACACACTAAAGAAGCAGATAGCACTGACTGGACTTACAGCTTCATCGTCGCATTCCAATAAAACTAGCGTAATAGTAGGCCTAAGTTTATAGCACTCCTCAGTTTATACTGCAAGATGCATTACTTAAAAAGTAATACAGTATCATACTCGAGAGAAACGTAAGGAATTCTGATAAATATTAAAACTCTTACGTGGTGCTCTGGACAATATCAAGTCAACGCAATATCAACGCAACCTGCAGTCGGCTTCATAAGTCCGAAGTTGTGTTAGTACTGCCCGATCTTTGGTTAAATGTCTTTCTCATTGAAAAGCACATTGAATGCGAATAGCTTCATTGCAATAAAAGCTAAGTTGAACCATTCATAACATTAAGGCACCCGACCTCTTCCCTCTTAGTGAAATCTCGGCCTTCCTACAAGGAAAATTACTCAGAACTGAATATGCTAAGCTTAAATTTGTAGAGTATTGTTTAGATAGGAGCTACAGTTTTTGTAGTTTTTTTCTTGATTTGTCTACGGAAGTCTTATTGAAGACCCAAATAAAGTAAATCCTGTCAGATTACCATGCAAAAGACGGATTATGAACAACTACCTTTCATTAACAACGAGTAATTAAATGTCTACAAACTTTATCATGACTTCAAAATCAACTCGAGATTTTTGTAGTTGCTTAGAAACGGCTCTTTTCTCTAAACCCAAATAAGAAGAAAACTAGCCTTAAAGTAAAAGATTTTCCGAAAGATGTGCAAGAAGCTTTTTTAAAAAGATATTTCGTTTGACGGATTTTGTAAGTTTACAAAACAGAAATTTTTCGTTTGGAGTTATGCACGAGTTCTTATGAACCTGTTATCCTATGTTAGATAAATTTTTTAGTATCCACAATTTGTTCGTACAGAGAAATATGAGGTGTCTTCTGCTTTAAGCATTTTACCCTCCACTTACAATCAGCTAAAACAGATATAGTGTTAATTAATATTTGGACATAATATTCAAAACCGGCAGTGTTAGTATCTTTAAGTTATTTTGGTTGGTCAAAACTTTTACTATAAGTGATACTTTAGGACTTTATTAACGCATTTTTAGCAGCCCATCCAGCAAAGCTTTAGTTAGTATAAGCAAATAAAAAATAATAGCAAAGCATGCAAAATGAATATAAGAATTTATTACAAACTGTATATTACCAAAATTTCCTCAAGCTATCATAAATACAGAAGAAAAGATGTGACAGGGATTAATGCACTATTTAAAAATGATATTTTCGCCTGCCGTGTAGCACAAATGACATTAACACATTTATTACACTAGAATAGTCTCTGAAATAGACATTCTCGCATGAACAAACTTTATTTATTACTTAATACGCACAAGTTTTCATTAGCTGTCATGTTTCTAATTTTCCCTGCTAAAGATTCATTTATGAAGGACGCAAGAAATATTAAAGAGTACCAACTCAAAGGAGGGAAAGGCTAGCATGATTGTCGAGCAACATGATGGGCCAAGTCAATCAGTAACAAACTAGAAGCTAGAGTTCTGGTTGAAATAATATTCTTTTCATTTCCCATTTGTTTGTGCATTCCCTTTTCTTGGAAAATTTACTTCAAAGAAAGGCCAAGATCTAAAAGCGTGGAGGCCAGACACTAGAAAATTCCGTAAAGAACCACTGAATGTTTTGTTGTATTTTTTTGTAGTCATGTTTATATTTGTAGACTATTAACCTTATGGTATAACTATGCATTACAAAATTGAATTTTTCAAAATTTGCCGAAAGTAAAAGAGTTGATGAATATAGGAAAATAATCCAAAAGAGAAAACTATTACAAGTGTGTTTGTTGTACATGTACCCCGGACTGACTAAGGTTTAAGCCAGTAGATAAATATAAGATTTCATGAAGTTCCCCCAAACCCACTGTTGGGTTTCGGGTACCAAATAATTTATAATGTCCTTCAATCAGCTGTATATGAGCATATTTATCTTTTGACATCCCGCTATAATTTCCTATAATTATTGTTGAATTCTCACTTTTAACTGTACCCCTTAACACAATGTTGATCGACTATTACTACGTCGGTAAAGAGCTACAGAAGCAAAAAGAAAATCAGTAGCGAAGAGGCAAGTTTCTTACGAAGAAGTGCTTATATTTAAGCTCTTTAACACCTACGGCGGAGCAAATTTTCCTTCCCTCCCACACAGATAAAATCTAGTCATTTTTACCTTGAGTGCATAAATAATCCAGACGTAATGCATAACATGAACCTGCATTAAGAAAGTATGCATGGCAAGCGATTAGTTAAACTGCATTTAAAACTTTACAGTCTTACATTAAAGAGTCTTTCTAATGAAAAGACATTCAGACTACTCCCATACTATCGGAGATATGTAGATGACACCGTAACGGTCATTCTTGATAGAGAAACTGCTGAACACATCTTTAGCACCCTCACAATTCCTCCTTGAATTTCACCGTAAAAAATAAGACTGATGGTTTCTTCCCCTTATTTCGTGTTAAACTAGTAAATCCAGCACCGAAGATCTCTACCAGAGTGAATATAAAACGTCTTATCCTAAGCAAACGTCCTGAGACACTTTACACTTTTACATGTTCCACATACCTATCAAACCCCTCGTTCGTCAAACAATGTTGTATTTTTAGAAAACTGCGAATAAAGTCAAAACAAGCCATTTGTGTCGTGACTGCAAGTATATGGTGGACAAAACAACATTATCTTAGGAGGCGCGGGAGACAGACTAAAGACCATGGAGCAAGACGTTTTGGGGTTGATAGCCATTTTTTGTCAAGGATTTGTAAATGACCTCAGAACTTTGTCAGGATTGTACAAAACTACTAGTGCATCAATATGAGTGACACTTCCCAGTATTTTAGTCGGCTAGTCATCAGAAGGCACGAAACAGCGTTGGAAAGTGGGCATTTGTTAACCTTTACTAATGATACAGGGTAGAATTGGCCGCAAGTTTATTTTCGTACATTAAGGGGAGTAAAATACTAAAAAGAAAAGATGAATCTGAATTTTCTTTTATATGTCAATTGCGATCTCTCTGGAAGTTTTGCTCATGCATTCTAAAAGACTCTTGTTTGCTTATTGCGAACGTGAACTCAGACAATAAATAGCAAATTTACTGGGTTTCTTTGCATTAGAGATGTCTTAACTCACGATGATGTTAGTACGATATTTCCTTGATTTGCTCCTAATTACAAGAGCTTATTTTATTAACAGAGATGTTTGAACTTCTTGGATAGCAAAATTCGTACATTCACCATTAAAACGTTACATTTGTTGCTTAGGTTAGGATTTTTGTTATTTACAATGAAGATTGCCAAAGAGTTTTGCATCCTTGCTTATGTAAAGTGAAGTTACAGCAGCTTGCAATACATTATGTCAAATAAATAATACTTGTTTTTAAAGACATAGCCATTACAGTATCTCGGTTTAGTTTACTGTTGTAATTAAAACCGGGAAAGATATTTTTGTTGCAATAATTGTATTCATATGGTAGTTTCCCATGATATAAAATATGTAGAGTATTAAGTATTAGTCGACAAATAAACCACAAAAATCAACACTGACTACTTACGACAAGTAGGTCAGCCGTAACCTTTTTTGTGGCTAACTTTATTTTTAACAGATGAAAATTTATCTCCTCGGCGGGGAATGTCAGCTAATACATTTCCTTCAAGGCATGAACTGATAAACAGTCCTTAAACCTCAAATTGCCGGGTTATTTGACATGCACGATTTTAGCCACCTTCCACTTTATCTTTGACGGCGATGCATTGTTTGTAGTCGGCATTAATTTTGTCATGAACCGGTTTTCGAAATTTGATTATTTTCGATATCCTAGCAAGCTTTGACGTTGCTTAGTGGATGCAGCAACAAATGAAAAGCAATGCAAATGCATTTTGGCTAACGCTTGTATGAAATTAATAACAGTTAGCAGTAGAGGTTCATTCGAGCGTTCCTAATATGCTCACTCCTGAGTGCTTCTTCGATCTTGTTAGAAGAATCAAGTACTGTTAATAAGGAAGTGGCTACACGAGTACAAAGAATAGCTTAAGACCATTTATCCTTTTCAAGACAACGAGACCTCGTGGAGTTAAAATTTTCAAAATGGAAAAGTATGTCAACTCCAGTGGATGACAGATATTTTGTTGTCATCCTTCAGGTGAAAATGGATCTTAACAAGAGCCATACTTATGTTGGTAAAGCCAGCTTGAAAAAGAAATGCAAAGAGGTGGCCTGTTAGAATCGTTGAATGACTTGGCAATTTTAAAAAACATTATTTAAAGTAACAAAAACAAGATGATAACGATGAAAATGCTAAAAATATAAACGGAGATAAAGAAGCAAACAACAAAGGCGACAAGAAAAGTAGCTATTTATCAATACCACTAATTTCAAAATCGAAGCTTTTTTGAAACTTCAAAATAAGTAAGAATGCTGAGTGAAAATGACAATTAGTCTCTCTAGGTAGCAGAGATTGGCACTTGTATCTTTAGATTTCTAGGAGTTTTTTTGGAAGTAAATTCCTTTATGAGAACAAAATTGGAGTCGATTCGATTTAAATTGCTAGTTAAGAATTAACAACACAGAAGCAACACTTAATACTATACTCAACTAGAGTGTAAGCAAACACAAGTTGGAATATGGTGCAATATTTGCATTATGCCAAAAAAGAGCATATGCAGAGAGGAATTTAGCATGCAATTTCGTTAGAAAAACAGAAATAGTAACATTTAAGTGGCAAAAGCGAAAAAACTTTGCACATTATTTAACAGGCCGAGATGTACAATATGGTAACAAAGGAAACATGTTAAACAATAAGCATATGCATGGACATCAGACAAAAATGGTTTTGTATACAAGCCGAGTAAAGGTACAGAAGTATGAAATAAATCTCTGTCACGTCTAGTTGAAGTATTTATAAGGCAATAGCAGCCAGTAAACTTCGTTTCATTTTGATCAGACGTCAAATATGTGCAATTATTTCTCGAAAAACCATGCCTTGATTATCCTGACTTTGGCTATTCAGGCACGAAAATGGTCTAAGAGATCGAATTACCCAGTCCTCTTTTAATTATTCGCACACAAATTACAACTGAACAGAGGTGGATTTAGAGAGCGGCAGGGGGCGGGAGGAGTACTACAGGGGCGCGAGCACGCCCGAAAGTTTAAAAGGTACGATTTAATGTTGAACGTATTGTTTTTATACAATCTGGATTTGCAATAGCCGCCTGATATTCAATAGGAAACAATTTTGATATTGTTTCATCTCTATTCCTTGACGTTATCATCTGGTAGTCCTTCCGTAGTGAATTTCCATTGCTACTTGTTGTCATTGACATCTGGTTAATATACGGACCTATATATTTCTGAGTAAACCCAAACTTTTAAGCACCCCCGGTCCGAGTTTTAACATTTCGTATGTACCTTTAACCAATCATTGACCAGGCTTGAGCACCCATGAATCTAAAGTAGAAAATGAACTTTCGATATTTGTGGGTGTTCACTTTTTGGCGGGAGCACCCCCTGTTGTTAAGCGTTATTTAAAATTTTAATGGCAAGCACGCTTTCAGAAACTAGACCAAACAATGGATATACTGTCAAGGTGTGACGCCATACCATAGCAACTATCCGTTTGACGACAGACAGTGGTAAGGAAAACGGAATTCATTGTAAACAATACAGTAAATCCCTTTGAGTGTTGTCACATGCTGGGGGTTCGAAGACTTTGTAAGTCATTGAGCATAAGAAGGGGATAAATTACAAAGTGTAGGTGGGTTTCAGAAACTTTGTAGATATAGTTTAGTAGTATTTTCTTGCACGTTTTTATGCCACGGAAATGATTGATTTGACACTTTCATGTCTTATATAATCTATGATGATCAAGACATACGTGTAAGATATCCCACTATGAGTAGCTGCTAGGTTTTGACAGCACTTTTGTCTAAAGCCTATGCCCCCCGAGGATGCTTGCTATGGTTGGATGCTGTAGTCCTGGATGTTTTTTTGCTTATAATTTCAAAGCCAAGTGTCAGTTTTAAAAAAAGATTCTAATTCAAGTTTATAAAATATGAAAATTTCTAAAACAGGTTGAAAAATTTGTGAGTCTGACAAAGTCTTATGATAATGTCCTAAATGTCTATTGTAGAATTTGCACATAAATACAAGAATTTTCGAAGACTTCATACAATATTCTAACTTGTCTAAACATTCACAGGTCTAGTCTAAACAGTTGTCTTGCAAAATGCACCATGAGAGCCTTGACCTCTTTCTATGTATTGTAAACTGCAGTCTTCAGAGCTACTTAACAGCTTGACCTAAAGCTCAAGGCAATTTGTGCTTCCAGTGTTACAGAAAATCCATCAACTTATTCTAAACCTGGGTATATTTGCAAGGAAACTTTCTAGATTGAAACCAAAATTTAAAATTTCGCACACATCCATACATATTTCCCAAAGTACTCTCGCGACCTATGCTCATCGGCATTGGCGCAGGATTAGAGGGTGCATGGGATGCAAGTGCACCCCATTATATTTCTAACAAAATTATGTAGGCTAAAGTTTGTTAGAACCACCTAGCAACAGTTTTTATGTTTTTACGTGGTTTGTGGCGTAACGACTGTGCAAGTGCAAAGATTATCAGATTATAAGGACCACTCAAAATGTAAGCTCCGCCACTGACTGAAATTCGAAATACAGCCTGTAAGTATTCCACGCTTGACCCTTTCCTCTCGTGAAAAAAACTCATGGCGATAACAACACATGGCATAAGCATTTTTAAGCGTAATTGCTCAAACTCTTTTTAACATAAACTGGTAACTCATACAATCGGTTATTTTCTCACCTGGTGCCAGTTATCCATAAATATATGTTATTCGTACCTGTCTTGACAAATTCCCGAAGCAACTAGGTCGGATGCTCCAAAAGGAAATACATGGTCATTCACAGCATGTAACATTAGAATACAAAAAAATTATTTTATATATTTTCCACTAATTCTTCATAATGTCCCTAAATTAATTTAGACCCCTACCACGACAGGATGACCGTTAAGACTTTCCATTAATCCTAATATCAAAAGACGATCTCTAGAAGATTGCCAACTGAGCAAAGAATTAGAATTCGTGGATATTTGTTTTCAACACACCGATATCCACTGACTTACATGCCAATTTCGTACTTTATAATAGCTTTCTGCTTAAAATTATCATTGTTATAGACCATAAAAGAACAAAATGTCTAATGGTAATTACTGAAAACCTGTTAGAAATATCTGGGTCACTTGGGAATGACAATATACTATTTACAATATCAACCTAAGTCGCGAGTGCTCTAGAGAATTCTAGAAGCATTAGCTCCTTCAAAACTCGCATGCAGTATTAGTTATCACAACAAGAAGACAAAAGCTAAGAAAGTCAAATTAGCAGTAGCGAAGCTATAGGTCGGGCAGGTCGCGCTCAGCGCCACCAAGTTATTTCAGAGCAGTCATTTTTCAAAAGGTCGAAAAAATGATTTGTAAACAAATATATCGTGACCTAGCAGAGAGCGTCAAAAGACTGGTTTTGTTGCCAATGCAACCCAAATGTATGCGCTTTTTGCCCTGGAAACCTGCCACAGGGCTTTCAGCAATAATAACTGATGATCACAATAGCCTATTTCCTCATCGCGCGAAATAAACAAATATCATATATGCAGTATACTTTATCAAATCAGAAGGGACTAAAGATTTTAAGACTAAATTTCTGATTGTCAGCTATTATCATACCATGCTGTTAACTTTTGAGGAAACCCTCCTTTATTGCTTATGCTTTATCAATATATCTTGATTATGACAGTCACCTGAACCGTCAAGATAACATTCTTGATCGTGTATTATCATTACATCTTGTTGCTGAGTAATAACCATAGAGATAGCAGGATAAGAGGGCTCAGTCGAGCTAAACTGCGTTACAAATTTTTGTAAACAAAGATGGTAGCAATAGTTGGGTTTGAAACCGCAGAAAACAAAGACGCCGATACCGTCGTAGCATCTCGTTATCGTAGAGTTATTGCCAGCGAAAGTTTTAATTCTTGTCAATAACATATTCGTAAATTTGCAACTTCCAGACAGCCATGTTATCATAATATGTTGTTTGAAAACTGACATTTGGAATTTTGTAATCCTGTGGCAGTCCTCTGTAACAAATTTGTTGATATGGGGTGTAAGGAACGGAAATTACAGCCCAGAAACTCATTGAAATAAGATATCAAAATCTTTTGGTCTGTAATCTCCAAAATATAAATGTCAACAGAGGTGCAAGTGTTTAAAAGTTATTGCTGGCCAACCATAAAATCTTTATTAACGAACCTTGACTTTTAACCCAGTTATTTCTCTTAAATCTGTATTTTATTTAACATAGTTTTCAACATGTTTAGGTCTATTTCTTTCAAAGTACGTGCGAAAATTGTAAAGCTGTAGGTAACACAGTTTTTGAGATATTTGTGATTATCTCTGTGTAGGCCATTAAACTGCTTTCACAGAAAGTTAAAAACGCGGTTTTCAAAACTTGCCGTCTTTTAAGTTTTTGTTCAAATTCCTCTCTGTACACTGCCAAAGTTATCAAATAACTAGTTAGCTATATTGTATCAAATTACAACGTTGTAGTTGTTGAGATATTGATAGAAATACAAGTTGATATGGGCAGAAGTTACTTCGACCGACCGACCCGCGCATTGGACAAAACTTTCACACAGTTCTTGACTTTAAGTACGTCTTGTGACCCTCAAACCTCTACCTTATGAGAAATATAGTTTCTAAAAAGTTGGATCAATGTCTTATTAACAACATGTGCAAGTTTTATGACTGTAGGTAGTATAGTTTTCAGGTAATGATCGTTTTCATGTATTGATCTAAGAAAAATGTAAACAAAGTTATGAAACCAATCTTCCTCTTGAAAGATGTTCATTTTACGATTGATTGATTGCTAGTAAAGAATTGTTCTTCCTACCTGTCTTTCCTTACACAACGCTCAAAACTGATATCATTACCAGTAGCAGGAATTATCGCTTTAACATTCATCTTCTTAGGCTAACTCAACTTTCTTATAGACAACACCTGGAACGGTTGAATTATGCCGAATTTTGTTCTTTATGTATCTGAACCCGGTCGATAATATTACATTTCCAGTACACTGTATAATATATCCAACCCAATGTGACATAGGCTGCTTGAACCATACTGATTTGATCGCTTCACGTCTGATGCAAACCCAACTGTTGCTACCATTTTGGGTGCCCTTAACTGACACAATATTTTGGTAGGTTTCTTCTGTACCAAGCCCTCTTGTCCTACTAACTCTATGGTAATAACATACTCCCTCTTTTACCTCACCAGCATTGCTTTTCAAGTAAACGTTTATGTTAGTGCGTTACTATTACGTCTTGGTTATGACAGTCACATTAATCGTTAAGAAACAATCCCTGCTTGTGCAGTATTGTTGCTCATTTTTGCTGATATACTCTCCATGCTACAAGGCCATTTCCTTTGGGAAATTCACAAATTTCGAAACATTTAAAGGCAGTTTACTTACCCCTAGTTATGTTGTTGCAAATAGCTGGTGGAGGATTTTCTGTATAGAAACGGAAACTCAAGCAGTATTGTATTAGCCCTATATCTGACATATGTAACCCCGAAACACGACCCATGTTACCTATAAAGAACAGGGTCAAATAGCAGTACTTCTATGCATGCAACATGAAATTCCAGTCATTGGTAGATTGAGGCGAGCATCCTCCATTGCTCGCTTTCCCACAGAAACAACAATTTTGAATTCAGCAAGATAATACTTTACGGAGTTTATGTGCTAGTGACAAGTAGATTTCTCACACAGTATCGAAACACAGCAAAACGTCGGGTCTTTATTTGTTAGACTTTTTTGCTACGATGTACTTCTGTCCCTTTGTTCCGAGCTTCAAATAAAACTGTTTCAATACTTCGTTGGCAAGAAGTGTACTACAGAAAACCATACATTACTAATTTAGCTCAGGAAATCTGAATTCCATTTCATAACAGACTGAACAGAAAGTGGCCAGTTTATTCATCTCAATTTATATTGAGATAAGTCTAGTTCTCAACATTATCATGAAGTTTTCCTAGCTCTAAGTGTTTTTCTGTATAAAGCAGAATCAATCAAATACTTGCATTTCCCGTCCAAACATGTAACGGTTTTATACATAAAAACGTTTTGTAGATAGGGCATCTTTAGCATACAAAAGCGGACATACAAACAAACGCATCTTAGCACACTTTGGTATATTATGATATCTATATCAGTCCGGTCTAATGCTATGTAACCAAGTACACCTGTGCTATGGTTGGCTAGTCCGCGAATGGATGTGATCCGGATAGAAATCTGTTGTAATGACCTAAAGAAACGAAATACAAACCTGTCAAAGGGCGGTTAAACTCTCGACGAGTTAGAGACTCATCAGCAGACCTTGTGATGCCCTGTTTAGGTCACTGAATGCTCCAGCTGTTACTTTCACATGATACCATAATATCACTTCAAACCATTTTGCAACACAAAAATTTATCAGGGGCTTTTAAGTATGTTTTTAGTGCAATGTCGCAAATTCTCAAGGCGATTTTCAAATTTTGTACCACGAAAAGATTGTTCAAGATGTTATAGTTATATCTAAGTTATATTTTGTAGTCTTTATGATCATTTTTATGTCTTGAAGCATAAGAAAGGAAAGCATAAACGTACGCAATCAATGACTGCTAAAACATGTGATTCTTTCAAAGGCCAACGTTTGCTACAAAATTCGGCACTACAAAATTCAGAATGCGCTAAAATATGGAAAAGCGATAATATGAGGACAATTGGCATTAAATGATTGTAATTCCATCTAAATATATTGGTGTCTGTGTACATTAAAACAAGAAAACCAGTACTTTGTAGGCAGAAACAGTTCGTTCTTTTTCACTTGAATTCTTCCAATAATGCTCTTTTCTTCATTTTCTTTACTTCTTTTTCCTTATTGTTTCTTATTGTTTGACTTCGATGTATGTGTCTTTTGAACAGGTTATTATGTCTCTATTTCTTCCTAATTGGCGATTTATAGTCTGAAGAGTGTCAGACGAAAAAATCTTTTAAGAAACTTTTAACGCGATGTGGCAATTTGAAGGCAATATTCAAGTTTTGTCCTTTAAAATTATTTTTCATATATGTCGATTTTGGCAAGTCGACTAGAATCGCCAGCAAGTTAAAATGTCACCAAATCGTGAGGCAGAAGCGTCAGGGAAATATCTCCCTTGGATGAAGAACGGACTCGTTCAACTGTTAATTAATAAAGTGACCGTGCCCGACTATGGCACCGTCATAGAAGATTTGGTACGTTTAAACAGGTGGTTTTCCTTCAACTGATTGCTTGGACTATGCCTTTATTTCCCTTCTAATGTCTTTTAGCATCTGTTGTAAATACGTGAATAAAACGTGCTCAAATGTCAACACATTTCGTGTCCTTTTTGTCGGTAATTGTAATATCAGAAGCAAAGTCTCCTGAAAGCGATGCATCAGGTCCTCAAATCTTGCCTTATCTTGCCTCATCTTAGGAAATGTCTACATAAAGCACTTTAGATGAGAGCTACTGTTTTTATCCCTACACTGCCACTGATCACAAGATAAAAATCCGAACAAATTCAGATCTACTGGTTAGTATCGAGTGTATTTTCTAAGAATAAATTATTTCTAAGCTCTATGCAGTTAAGGGACGGATACAGACAATAAGAATCTCTATAAAACGTAATTGTTTACGTGCAAACAAACAAACTCCTTTTAGCCAAAAGATAATAACTTCTGAGATGATGAATGCAAATGATCTAAAGAGCATTCCCTACAGAGGAATTCCTTTAATACTTCGGTCATGGAATGGTTATTTAGAGGTACAAAGGCCAGTAAGATTCTCACATTGTTCAATTAGGTTCAGGTACATTGTCAGGAATTAAAAAATGGCAGCAGAGACAGTAGTTCCAGTTTTTGTCTTGTAAAAGTGACAACAATCTTTGTGAGACAATCAAAAAACACGCTTCGGCAAATATAATATGGCTGGAGCACCAGTCCAATTCACTGTTTATGGCCAATTAGAAGTCAATTTGAAGCAATTCAGCTCGACGGGAAGTTTTGTGACAGTTGGTAATACTAGGCAAAGACTTGTTATGGTGACAAATATTCCGAAAGTTCATAATAAGAGTAATTTTGTTGTACTAGGATTTCGGTGTAAAGTAGTGAGCAAGAAAACATTTAATTTTGGAAGTAAATGTTCGAATCAAAATACTTTGTATTGACGTCCAAGTTACAGTTCATGAGAAATGACTCTGTGAGCTTTGTAAACATTTAGGAAGATCATTTATCTGTTCGCAAAATTTACATATTAGCTCAGCTGCAAAAAAATGTAACTATCAAGACAACTATATCAAAAGCAACGCAGCCACAACGATGATATATTAAACGAATCATTCTAACCTGCTGTTGAGTTTAGTTGGCACCTGGACAAGCAAGATACACACAAAAATAAATAATATCAAAGCAAAGTACACCTGCAGCATGTTACCAGCAAAAATCAACTAAATCTTGCAATAATTATTAAAATAGAAGACTTCTATGACATCCTTCTTTGCACATATTTCACATGATACCATTCGCATTAAAAGTGCAGTTCAAAGACCTGTATAGTTGTAAAGCATGTGTGTATTTTACAAATTATTAAAGCAACCTAAGCTTGTTGCTTGCGAACTATTTGGTCATGATTATATATGAACTAATGAAAAGATCAGATAAGCTTTCTGTTCAGCGCTTTTGGTAAATGTAAAATATTGTAACATGAGTTCCTAATGCTTTAAGTACCACTTAAATTAGACACATACCATCAAATGTCGTACTCTACTGGAACCAAAGCCAAATAAGAGTCCAACAAATTGATAACTTGATCGTCTTTGAGAAGACTGTGAGCAACGTGCTACGTAAGTTAGAAAACCTCAAGAAGCCATGGAATAGCTAATCACAGAGGAAGCTTACCTAGGATTACATCACAGCCAGAACGTCAAGACTCAAAATTACGGCAAATACTAGAATCGAGGCAGAAACGACGGTTTGTGTTGTCCCGATTATATGATACGTTTTTCCCTATGTTGTCTTCATTTGTACTGTATTCTGCGTCTTTATTATTATCTCACGATGACGTTTTAGGTTCTGGAAAATAACTGGTCATTGCAAATGGACAATAGCTGGTTCCCAGTTGTCTAGAGAAGCTCTAGCACCGCGGAACAGGAGGGGGCTATAGCCACCCTTTTTTAAAAGTAAAAATGATGTTTGAAAGAGTTGAAAAGAATTCGCGTATGATAGATTAGTTTTCCCCGGACTCAAAGAAGGCATCTACATTGTGCCCTAGTAATGTGCTGCAGGGATTACCTTTTTGTTATCGTGACGTCAATAATAGAGTCAAAATAGCCACTTAGGTGGTTCGCTCGATTTTATCCTTCCCCACTTTCAGACCGCTCCGGGGTCCCTGAGCTCTGCTACAAATCAGTCACTAGTACACTCTGAATTGATCAATATATTCGACATACCTCTCTTACGCAGCAAGTTGTATTTGTTGTGTCGCATGCAGATTTTGAGTGTGAATCAATGTTCCAGTCGATGAAAAAGAATTTTTCTGTCGTTCTTTGTTAAATTTTTCGAAATTAAATACTAGGTCCTAGCTCGCAAATGCAAATCATCTCGGCCAAGGACGTCATGTATTTGCTGGTCATTTGTCTATCTGTCGGTTACCATGGTAACTTAAAACATTATGGACAAATTTTAATGACATTTCTAATAGAAACAAATAATTAGATTTTTAAAGTGATCCGGATTATCGTCCAGATTCAGATGTGTTATAAAAGTTTATTGATCATTGAGAGATTTTCTGAACGATTGCCAAAGTAAACACAGAAAATAGAAGGAAAAACCGAAACGACTCAGAAAATGCAATGAAAAAATACTCCTTTCTTAAAACTCAAAGAAATGCGACTGAATTATATTTTACAAGCAACTGGATGTATCAAAAGATCACAAGAATTACAGAGATCACGCGTGAAATAGCAAGGGTAAATGCAAGGGGTGACGTAGGCATTACCAGAGTATGACAAATCCCCGCCGGGGAACCTGGAACTAAATGCAAAGTGGTCTGATAAGAGCTGAGCTGCATCCACAAATTCAACTCATCTAAGGTAACTCCAAATAAATGATCGGATAATCAGTAAAATAAAAAATACAGTGTACGACTCTGACAAAATATAACAAATATAAAAGATACTGGTTAAAATTGGTACACTGATCCAAAACAAAAAATCTGTGATCTGAACACTGCAAGATTAAGATATAGACATGTAACAAACACCAAGAATAATATAAGCTAGACAGTAAGGAATCAGGTATGTATTTTTCGCTCCAAAATAGCCATATGTTGAGGAATCTATGCAAAAGAAATATAAACTTAATTGTGGCGTAAATCAAATTACGTGGGAGGAGGTTTAAGTCAGCTACTTTGGGTGATTAGCTCAATCGAAGTGGTGCTTTCAATCAGCAATTTTCTGTACATATTCAGCTTGAAAGACCAAGGACGTACCTCTTGCTTCAGGCGGCATCGTAAAAGTCCTTAAAATTTGAACAGATTTGTTTCTACGTATTAGTAAGTTACATAAACTTTCAATTCAATATACATGTGGCCAACTATTGTAGATGAATTCGTAGGCCACAGGTCCTTCTGTATCTATCGATTAGATCAGAAACAAGACGTCTGTTTGATTCCTAATTTTGATCTTCGAATTCATTTTGGAAATATGCAAATCAGTCATTTCACCACGAGTTTTATTTTTCTTTCTAATAAATTTCTGTAAAGAGAAAAAAAGAAAATGCTGTATCAAGATAAAAGTTATCTTATGACTTTGTACAAACATGACATAAATGCACATCGTATCTATCTATCCATCTTTCTATCTATCTATCTATCTATCTATCTATCTATCTATCTATCTATCTATCTATCTATCT
>JANTCA010018084.1:0-24766 GCA_024741275.1 Chironex yamaguchii
ATACACTTAGATGAAAGGACGATCTAGCTGTGCCAATTATCCGAAAATTCTCGTCCTTATACATTTTGGCGCATTTTAAATTTTCTAGTAATTGTTGGCCTATGGCAGAATCGCATGTTTTGGCAGTCATTTTCGCTTTGCGAGCGCGAGATGGCTGTTCTCTAGAAGGAATTGATGCTTGGTTCACAGTGGCTGGAACATGTTTGATCCTGTCACCCAATCTTTGAGAAGTGCCAGAGTGTCAGACGAGAAAAGCTTTTAAGTATGTTTTTAGCGCAATGTCGCAAATTTTCAAGGGGATTATACTAATTTCCCTTTTTCATACATAGTTCTTACATTCCAGAATCTTGCATCTGGTGTTCATGACATTCCTGTCGATGGCTTCCTTTCGGCTTTCACAACCGCTAATCATCTGGTATTAGCTGCCCTAACAGGAGAATAAATATTCCGCCGGCATAGCTCTAAGGGTCACATAGACACGCAAGACGGCATCATCAGAACGGTATTACTTTGGACTCCAGAAAGGAGGAGGACGAGGGGAAGGCCCCAGAACACTTGGAGAAGAAAAGTGGAGAGTTTAATGAGGGAAGAAATTGTAGTGCCGTGGGGCTAGTATATAACTATGAAGTGAATTAAATATGTAAATTTACTGGCCTTTTAAAGAAGATAACGATCCATCCGCGAATTTTCGACCTACAAGGCCTTTTGTCGCAAGACTAAACTATAATTTCCGTCACAGGTCCAGACTACGTTCACAGTTATGTAGCCTGAATTTTCTTGTGGGAATAGCCGCTGAGCTTGATGCTTGATGAACTAGTAATTGGTTCAGATTCAAGACACTAATTTGGCAGCGCTGTCATTCATTTTCTCATAGACTTGCTGACTTTGTAGACATGGATTTTTCAGTGACTTTTCTACTTATGTCTTAAGATCATCGTGTTAAAAATAATGCAGTTGAAGCTCCCTTGAGAATAATGGCCAGTGTTCCTTGCCACACCAATCATAGTTTTAAATCAAATATGGCGTCACGATCCTTTCTCTGTTTTTGAATATGGATACGCACTTCCTTTTTCATTTTGAGAATGTGAGAGTCATTATGCTATGATTGTACACGTGGTTGAAATTGTCTCTTACATTACCAAGTCTCACCTCACTCGCACTGATAAATTTTTGCTGACAACATGTACGAGATTATAAGAGAGTTGTATGGACATTCATCACTTCACGCCCCTGCGCCATAAATATATGTATCTTAGTAACACTTTCCCAATACTGAACAAAGCTGGTTTAGCTACGTCCTCCTAGTACTTATCATAATAGTTTTTAAAGTCAGTACAATTAATTATAAAATCCAACTAGATCAACTGGATAAAATAAACTAGAAATTGCTCACAATTAAACCTCCGCCGAGGCAAATCATCTCTCCATAATAACAAGACCGTTATCCAGGTCATTATCACAATCTTGTCCACTGGTCTTCATCACAATCTTCTCAGCTTTTCACAAAATTTGAGTTAGGTTGGGGACAAAATAACAAACAAACAAACAGAGATGGACAAGGATAAAAAACAAGTAGAATACGAAAAGGAATAAACAAGCAAGTAGAAAAGGAAAAAGACGAAAAAGGGCCGGTATATACATAAGCTGTTTTGCTCAAGTAATTAACTTTACAGTTTTATGTCAACAAATTGTGTTTTTTAAATCATAGTTTCTGTTGAGATCAGCGACACTTGGATATCGCCATTTTTTTACAAGCAAATTACCTGGATTTCTCATCAACCAAAATAAGAATATAGTCGATACATAAAATTATTTTATGTGGAATATTGTCGAAAGATGAAATAGGGTAACCAAAACAGCAAAAAATTGTTCTGATTTCTATTAACGATTCAGCAGCAGCTTGAGACAAATACCTGTCTTACATACTTACAAACTACTATTGGAAACCTTACGTAATGATTTCAACTCAGTAACGATACTGCTGTTAAAACCATAATACCCTAAATCACCATTACACAACCGATGTTTTCTGTTTCTATAGAACGGTATTTAAACATAGTGTTCCTTCCTGTTTAGAAAATCTTGTTGTTTAGTGATTATTAGATTTTATTTAAAGCTAATCAAACTGCCGTGAAACATTTACAATTTCAGTGATCATAACGAGATATTAAACTCTCATGTTTTGTGTTAGGTCGTTAAGAACACAAACGAAGACAAGCAAGTCATGAGACACACAGGCACTCACAATTTTACCAATTTTAAGTAAAATCCAACTATCACACGAATATGTTGTACGTATGTCATAATTTAATGATATTGATCAGATCACAGAACAGAAAGATATATATTTTGTAGTCTACAAGTAGCTCCCAGATCCCAGGACACTACGTTCTATCCCATACAACTAAAAACCGTTTACGAAGTATCTGACTATTTATCATTAGAATGCTTTTGGAACATTTTTTTAATCTAGCCAATGTAAAGTGCTTGACAGGAAACCATAACTATAGATTCGATTGCAAAACATGGAATTTAGAACAAGTGGTGGCTTACATCGTAAAGGTTGAGATAACAGGACTCTTCTGCTCAATACATCTTAAGTATTTTACCTTTTGTCGACTCAGTTAAAATCGCTGTTGAATAAACTCATCATATCAAGAGTCATTAGCTTTTTCTGAACTTCATTTTAAAAGTCCTTTGTCTTCTAGTCAGGCCACCAAAAATGAGTTGTTGCTGCTATTTATATCTTAATTGGCTAATGCAAAATAATATTTGAAATATATTGATGTAATTTATGATGACCTGTGCTGCAGGATTAAAAGGAAATTGGTGACTCCTTGATTTCTTTTCTAGAAAGGTTTTTCATTTCCCTGAACAGAAGTTCTGTAGTAATACTAGGTTAAACATTTTTTACCAATTCCCGTATGTCTTCTGTACAAAACCACAACAGATAAAGCAATGTGAAAATAGGGTATATTTCGTTAGCACCTGTAACAACACAACAAAGATTTGATTGCATAATAAATTGTGCACCAAATAGGTTCCATGTTTGACTAAATCGCTGCTTATGGGCATGGACAACGTGTTCGTATCTGGATTTGCTGTCTGTACACTATCACTGTTCTGATCAAAACACTTAAGATAACTGACCAGATAGTCGGAGTGTTGAAGATTATGAGCATCCCCTAAATTATTTCACTAACCGAACAAATCCAGATTGCGTCCGATTAGCGATTTCAATCAGGAGCCAAACGGTGCAGCTCTACAAATTTCCTAGCTTTACTCCATTTTTACCGCAAATTCTTAAAATAGATCGGATAAAAATAGCACTGCTATAGATAGTAATAGGGTCGACAAAGCTAAGCCGTCCTATTCAAAGAGGTTTGCAAGGGTGTGGTGATCAGCAGCCATTATAAAGATTAACAGTTCTTATTGACACTATCAGAGGTGCGGTGTAAGTCCGTATCGAGATAGATTTTTGGATTTTATTGAGAATGAATGCACAGTCTTAAAACAATTATGATTACAAATGTCGATGGTCTTGTCGTGGAAGCACAATAGTAGAAATCAAGTTAAGGACTGAAGTATTTTAATAACAAACAATGTGGAACATGTCCTTACTGACATTTTTTGTTTGAATTATACATTATGTTTATGAATTTAAATATTTACTGCACAGTGCATGATATTGGGGACAACATTACGCGAAGAAAACTTCAAATGATTTTGTCGTATGTGAGTCGATTTGAGAAAAAACACGCATTGTAATAGAGCTTGAGAAAATACATTTTACGACGAAAGCGTGAAGTTAACTCAAGTGATATCAATACAAGCCAATGCAATCTTGTTTCCAATGATTATCAAAGTAGATGTCATGTTCTTACAAAAAGTTTCGAAATATGCCTGTATAGCTGCAGGGACAAAATGTTCATAAAATTTTAATAACAAGCTGCAAAGAGTTGATCTTCCTGACTATAAATAAAAGTTAATAAACTTAGTTAATCCTTTTGCTTAATATTTTTTATAAACTGATAGACGATCCAAACAAGCCGTAGTTCCGTTCAGTTGGCAAGTAGATATTTTCAAGTTGCACATAGCCATGTTCTACAATTTTGTTCAAGATCTACTAATGTTTACTCTGAATTTTTGTTGGTTTTTCAAATCCTAGAAGAATTGGGTTAAAGCACGTTCAAACAAGACCACCTCTACAATTTAAAGCTCTCGACTTGAGAAATATTAAGAACCTTTAACTGTTAATAACAAAATGTTACCTTATTGAAAGAAAGTACGCAATTGTCGAAGAACGTATCGCCTGTACCTTCTTAAATTGACGTTCGTATCGACAGACCTCTCACTATTAAGAAATATTTTGTAATCTAAAATACTAATATAGTATATTAGTTTATATAATACACATATATTAAACCTAAGGAATAGTTGGCGTAGACGTCAACATGCCCTCTTGTTTTTTCATTTACCAGATTAAACATTATTCAACTATATTACATTAACTATGTCTGGTATTTTCGTAAGATAACAGTACATACAATGCGAAGAAGTGTGCTTCTGGCTAGGATTTTGCATCAGACAACTGGCGTAATGTTTTATAGCTATGACATCCAGTTTAACTCAGCTAACTGCAAGAGCTATCGTGTTAAAACATGATCATAGGTGACATGATTTGCCTGTGAGAAATTAAAACCTGGCCTGAATTGAGATTTTTTTGCTTGGTTTATAATCTGCTGCCTTATTGCACAATTATTTATCACCATCACAGAAAAAGATGTGTTGTAAGACTGAAGTTATCACCGAGGAAAAGCGTGTTCTTCGCTAAGTTAGTCATCGTGACTTAAGTACACTGACAGATGTTACCGGGCGAGATATTAACAAATAACCTGTGTCCCGGTAAAAGTAAAGAGAAATTAAGGCACTCACGCGCATCCTGTTTATATAGGGATTTGCTTTAAAACGTGGATGTTAGGCTTGCAACAAGGACCTTTGGCTTCCGTTTCTTTGCGCAGAAAAATGGTATTACTGTCGAATTTGAGGATTTAAAATGCAACCAGCATACCATTTGTGTAACATAGTGTGTAAAGGACAGGCAGAACTTAAACGTTGCTTTCCTTTCAAACTTTAAGACAAAAATTGAATATACTTTGCTTATCGAGTTCTTTACCCAGTTCAATATAGATGGACACAGAATCAAGGATGATTTATTTAAGTATGATTTAAACGACTGTGAACATCAAAATTTGACCATGTGCTTTCTTAAGTGGACAGAAAAGGTGAATAATTGGGCGCAAGCTGTATGGGCTTGACGGCTGCGGGATTTAAATATTCCGTCACTAAGATTCAAGGGCCACCGTGGATTAGGAAATAAGACAATGAACTCACAAACCAGAAGTTTGCAGTTGAAATCCCAGTCACCACAAAACGAAAACCGTTAAGAGGAGTGGGCAATAATATATTCTGCATCGCAGGTATTAGACAGATAGAATCACACGGTATGAAAGCATAACCGAACTCTAGCAGAATTCAGTGTATGTATAAATCACATGATTCCGAGTCTGTATCACGTACTAAATCATGTTAAGTTATACACACATAAATCACGGGTAACACTAGCAGCCTATCAATAAGAGCACAAGTCCTAGTAAATTCCATAGCACTAGCATGCACGTAAACTGCTCTCATTAACAAGTATTCTACAAATGAAAACTAACTAAGGTTCGATGAAATGGACAGCAAGCGCAGCATTGACTGCTCAGATGGGTACATCAGCTCTCAAACAATACCACTGTAGGGGCAGTATTCATTCCAAATGCTGATTTCTGTCGAATCGTTGTTGAATATTGCAAGCTGTATCCTTCATGAAGGCTTAGCATCAACTGTGCATTTAATTTTCTTCCTTTGTACTCTGGAGTATAATCGTGTTTCTTAAAACCGGCAACCTTGTAATTCAAAAAGCCAACGTTTAACCAGTTGTACCAGGACTTCCATTCCTGAAAACACTTCGTAAGAAATGTCGTTTGGTTTCGAAAACTAAGACTATCGAGATCGGATAATATGTACCTAATAGCTGTATCTTCCTTTGTAGTCCCACAACATAAGTTATTCAATACTGGAGATATATATTCTGACTTAAAGGTCATGTTTTACCACGTTTGCAAGGTATCAATCATGTCTTTGCGGTATTAGAATATCATCATCACCATCATCATCATCATCATCGTTGTTGTTGTCGTCGTCGTCGTCAACATCATCACCATACAAGTATATATACAGAGTAAGTGCTTGCTTAACGGTGAGTTTTGTTGCAGATTGATTTTTTGTTGCATTTTACTGTTCACCATGGTCATCATCACCATCGTCATCATCGTCGTCATCATCATCATCGCCTTCATGATCATCATCGTCGTAGTCAACATCATCGCCTTATAAATATACATACAGAGTAAGTGCCTTGCTTAACGGTGAATTTTGTCGCATTTTACTGCCCTGATTATGTTTGATCTTATTTCTTGCTGTTTATGATGTTGTTTTTGTTTATCGAAGGAATTTGTGAAGTAGTAGTGGCACGGTGGTATCACGCTCGTTAACCTAGAGATGGCATTTCTCAACATGACCCTGAAATTATTCCTCTCACATCATTCCTTTGTGAAGTGAGGTTGAGTATGATAGCTAAAAGCTAAAACAAGTCAGATGAAAAGTTATTTACATTGATGAGCAAGAAATACCTTGACCCCATAAAATGTGACGACAAATCGTATATAACTGGAATATATCGAATAGTATACAACTTCCTGTTCTAACATAGAAGGACTAAGAAAATTAATGATGTTTATCCTTGGTTGTAAAATCGCTTCGTTTTGTGTATCTAAATACCTCCTCCAGGGAGATCATGTTGTTACCAGAGTTTGTTTTAGTATTGACTGGTTGGTTAGTTTGCAGAATATCTCAGTTATGAACGTGTCAGCCTAGAACAAATCTTGAATTCTAGATAACTGAAACGTTTGGAAATATCAAGTTACCATGACACTTATTAGTACAGACCGTATTCGATAACGGTATCTTCATGAAATCAGAACTAGCGAGGAAATCTCCGTGGAGAAACCCGTGTTACCATGATACTTAAACCTACAGGTCATTGATTATAGAGTAACTGGGAATGCCACCTGATATGATTGCCTTGGCAGAGGTTTGTGCTCTCAAATCTCTTTTTAATTTCTTGTGTATTTTTCGTTCCTGCTTCCGGTTGAAAATAAGCAAAGGATGTTCTAAGACAAAATGAGAAGCTCTCAAGTGGTAACGATATCAGTATTCTACTAAGTTTCGAGACAACGCGGAAGATAAATCCTGGGACGCCTGCACAACGAAAGGGCAGGGGGGGGGTGCAAACTTGTGAAAAGGACACCACAAACTTTTCAAATATGTCTGTATTCTGTATAATACACTTACCGGTATATGCTTTGTTGGTTTCGTGTGTATAGACATGTTGCTTCGTGTTATGCAAATTATTGAAACACTTAAAAAGAACGTTGATAAAGGGGAATATCCTACTGCAAACGTTTTTATGACATTTCAAGGCAATAGAATTATAAAGGCCCCAAATTATAGCCCAAACGCAATTCTAGAAAACATTTTTCAAGCAAGAAATATTTGAGAAGACTTGGTGGTGCTTTCGATGTGGAAAAAACGGTTAGATAAACAGTATCAACAGACTAAAGCGAGTTTTGTAAACATTTCTCAAAGAGTTGTTCAACGTTTTCTGTTTGGAAGGAATTACGTCCCATCGCATTTTGCAGGATTTGGGCCCTTTTGGGTTTCCAACGTGCTAGTTATGCAACATTGAAGTATTTCCAATTCATATCACTCTACTCTCGAGATGAATGAGTTGCGATGGGTTAAATTAAAATGCAATGAATAATGTGTTCAAATTCTACAATCAAAGTTTCTGTTCTCGTAAATAGTCTTAAATAGATTCGTAAATGAACTCACACATAACAATATTTTCCAAAGAAGTTCTGCCTGCTTTTATTTGTTTACGCAAATTCCAGTGCAACTTGCACTACATCGACACCATCCATCTCTTCTTTACGAAAATTGGCAAACATAATATTGTCAAAAAAAATTGCTTCTGTTTTTGCGGGAATCCACGATTTTAATCTTTGCATAGCACTAAATGGTCCTTCTGCTGATGCTGAAGAAAGTAGTATTGGTAGGTAAGTGCGTAACAATGCATCAACTTCCTGCATGCATTTTTTTGCTTGCTGGTTGATTGTTGATTATATCAATAACTGAATCGGTGTTGGTGCCTTTTATTATTTTTTGATGGATGTCATGTTTGCTACTATACATTCTCAATAGTAGATGCAAGCTATTCAACCGTTCTTCCAATAACTTGAAATCGCACACTTTGAAACGGTCTTAGACTTTCATTACCAATTCACTTTGATTGTCAATGATTCTACCATTCACAGCTGAGATCAACAATCTATTCGGGACCAAGATCAAATTCACTTCTCATTCACAATTTCTACTCTTAACATACATGAAGAATGAGATTTTGAATTTACTTAAAGGAGGACATCTTGCGCCACTGTCCCCGTTGACCAAAGACTGGGGGGCGATCACCCCGCTGGCCCCCTGCTGCAGGCGTCCTTGGATAAATCCCTTTGAACAAAGCACATAATGATAGTTCATGATGACTTTTTTGGACTACGATCTTACCTGGAAATCTGACTTCTCGGTATTATATACCCGATGTCTTGTAGTCGCTGCCTTCAATTTTTTAACAGCCTACTGCCCGTTATCACTCTCAAAGCTCATTAATTGATGTCTGAACGACTTTATATAGTCTCTCCTTGCAAGTTTTGGATGGTAAAATTATACTGTTTAGTTTTCAGTAAGTTCTGCTGTCAATCAAGAACATTGCTGTGTAGTGTCTGTATTTCTCTGTCACGTGACAGGACAATTTAAAAATTCTCGGTGATGTTTGTATGAGCCTCGTTTACAACGTCTCGTTTATTCTCCCAGTCCAGCGCCGAACAAACAGTTTTCATGTACACCAGGTTGGCTGTCAAAAGAACTATTTTAAGTAACAAAATAATTCATGTAAATTATCTCTGCTTACGGACCAGTGCTTTTTCATTTTCTCTTAGTGTACCAATCTTTCTTTTCCAGTTACCATTTATGAAAACGTTTGCAAGAAGCAAAAAGTAAGACACTTTGGGATGGAAAAAAGCAAAAGATTTTTCCTTTTCAAGTACAAAGTAACAGAATTTAAAACGATCTGAAGCAAGAGAATCTTAACAAGAAGGAGATTATTGAAAGGGACTTAATAAACCGTGGGATAGAACAACAAATTCCTTCTGATTACTAATATCCTTCTTCCGGATCCTAATGTCAACTGCCTCCTAAACAATAAGATTGAATGAAACTCCAGAGATACAAACACTGCTTCAATCTACTCCATTTTGTTAACTTTTATCCTGAACTTATGTTACTAAGATTAATGGCACACGTTGTGTTTTGTTTTGGTATGCATTTACCTATATGAGTATGCCAATTTATGCATCATAATTGATAACGATAAAATAAAGGCTTTTACAAAATATTTATACATTTATCAGTATGAAAGAACAAGATTCCACATGGCACCGTTAATTTCGTAAGGTCTTTCTATCATTAGAAGCAAACCTCTTGAAATTCGGCTCTCGTTATAATGAATGCCAAGAGGGCGAAAAATTCGTTCGTTATATCAAGCGTTCGCTTTATTGAGAGATGCGTGTTTTTTGGTTTTTGTTCCATGGACTATTAGAGGTTACTGCTGCATGGAAGTACTAAACTTATGGCTTCTACGTCCTAGTAATTTCACAACAGCGATTTCAGCCACATGATTATTCCAGTAAAGTAGTTCCAACAACTCAACAGACTACAATCAAAATTCAATCAGTAAGCACACAAATACATAAAAAGTCGTTCAAAATGGCCTGGCGTAATGAACGATCACATTTTGCACTGATGAACCTGTCCAGTTTCATGACTTGCCTTATGGTGGCGTCTCCATCCTTGGAAGCCGAGACAAGTAGCACAAAATGCTCAAAGTTTGAGATGCTTGATTTGAAGTGGGTATTAGCATCACACCCCGCGTAATCTTCGAATGTCGTAGTTCCATGTAAACCCTAATCAAGATATTGACCCCAGATATCAGACATTTTGCTTTCTTCTTTCTCCTCTTCTTCCTCCTCTTCTTCCTGCTGTTCTTCCTGCTGTTCTTCCTGCTCTTCTTCCTGCTCTTCTTCCTGCTCTTCTTCCTGCTCTTCTTCCTGCTCTTCTTCCTCCTCCTCTTGTTCGTATGCAAGCTCGTTACAGACAGCGTGCATTGCATGGTAACAGGAGTGAGGGACGAACCAAACCGTTTGTTATACATGATATCGAGCGTTCGCTGTATTGAGACCCAACAACTTAGGACGTATAGGCGATTTGGACGGAACCGCCCGACCCGTTCGCTATATCGAGTGGCTCGTTATCTTGAGATTCGTGATAACGAGAGCCAACTGTACACGTTAGTCAAGAAATATTCATTGCTATGTTATATACCTCAATAATTGAGAAGGTTGGTCGATTGAAACTAAACTTCAGTTACAATTACAAAACGAAATCAGGTGGTTACCGTGACAAGGAAATATATAGCATTTCTATTTACATGAATCACTTTAATTCAAAATTTGATTATTGACTTAGAACTCATTGATCCAAACCACTGGAATATCGTCGTACTACACTTAAGTTTATATAATTTCATGCTACAGTAGTTCCTGCTATTTATGCGCATCGTAACTAAGTCATTTTTGCGCATGACTCCTACATATGCTTTAAATTGCATTCGTCATTCATGCATGTAGATGATGTCAAATAAAGTCACTGAACAGCTCGTAGGCCCAGTTGTGGTCTAGGCAAATCAATTTCCTGTAACAAGTATAGTTCTTGACGATGTTATATGAATAGGATGATAAATGAAATCCAGGCTTTAAGAGTATAAAATTAAGTGTAAAGTCGGAAGCTTATAAATAAATGTAATAATAAATGTTAGCAATGTCATTTATCATTCGCATACTACGTCATTCCAAGATTAATCGACTTGAAAATGCTGTGCAATGATATACTTTAAATACAAATCCACAGCCTGACACTTATGACGTACGACAATTTTCATTACAATTTCGTAACTTGGTTCCGAGAGAAGTGGACTATGATCAGTAGGGTGTACAACAGGACTAAGCAGGAGGAAGCCTGGGATCAGCCCTTAAGGAATTTAAATTTTGAAGTCATTCTCATCAGTTTTATAACATGTTCGGACAGTTTCGTGGGTCACCGTTTCCAAACATCAGGGTTGCGGATTCCGTAATCACACCATGGATACGCCAATTGAGGTGCTCATAAGCAGCCTTTGGTGCCAGAGATCCTCTCCCTTGAAACAGTGAAAAAGTGACAAAATCCTCTGTAAAGTCCTCTATAAAGTGCAGTTTTGGGAAAACATAAAAAAATACCGTGCAGTGAATAAACAAGCATGCAAGGCACTACCATTACATTGCTCTAGTTTGCTTGATAGTACAATTCCAGTAAGATAAATTGGTTGATTTTCATGTCCTTTCGAGTTTTCGCCTTCATAAAACAAATTGTAGTAAGGTGTTATATCAATACATCCAAATCGATATTAAGAATGCTCGTTTCTTTTATTTAAAAATTGCTAATTGTTTGCAACTTTAAAAAGGGCCATGATTCTTTGTCTTGAAATATGGAATATTCACCTCTGCTTCTTACTTTTAGTTAATGAGACCCTTAGATATCTGCTAAAACTACACCAATCATAAATTGGGACCTGAGGAGGAGCCATTCTCCTAAATCATTGATACTGGGAGTATTTTCCATCTTACTTACCTTGTTTCGACCAATAGAGTATGTAAGTGATGACATCATAGGAGTCTATTTGCCGACTTTCTAGATCTGAACCACATATTTCGAAATATATCTTAAAATAACCCCACATGTAAAATTTGAAACAAATACATACAAAATATCAGAGATATATAAAATAGAAAATCATTTTATTCCCTATCAAAGCACTGTATTTCAAGTCTGTTTCTTGATTTCATGAACCAAGCTGAAGACATAATGGTTTCTGTTGGAAATCTTAAATATTCCAGTTTTCATATCTCAGGCAATCTTCGTCATACTTAATTGAAATACGCGCTTAAACCGGAAATAGTCAAACGCCTGTTCGGCTCTGGTTATCAGGAAATTCGAAATTTTCATCAGTAAATAAATCCAAAAAGTTTAAAATCAATTTCTTTGCAATTATTAGCATTTTTTAGATTTATATACAGATGTAGTTGTTCGATTAACTTCGTTACTATAATAATGAAACAGGATAATAAGTACTTTTGCAGTGTAGGGTGTATTGGAAAATGCATCCTCTCCTAAGAGAAAGTTTGATAAATGTTTTACGTTCTGAGAAGGAAGGCTGTTCCAATAAAATCATACTGTTAGCAAATAACCACTTTGTGACTTCTTATTCCCTTATTAGTAATACTGCCTACTACCTAACATAATAGTTAAGACTTCAGATGTCAGTATTTTGCGTTTATGATACATTTTCTTCCAAGAATGTTTTACTGAATTTTTGTTTCTAACTTTTTGGTTTTACTTTGCGTCTCTTACACAGCCTAGTTTAAAAATTAGGCTGTGTAACTGACAACAGTTAAAAATCTTGCTGATTTCGGAGGATCATGTATCTGTATGTGTATATGTTTTATGGGGAAAGGATAGGTTAGCTAAAAGGACGCGTCTAGAAGAACAGATAAGTTCCGAAAGTTGGTAATTTAAGCAAACGTATTCTATGCATGGCTTCTCCCTAGGTATACGTTGTAGCCTTCCATACTTGTCTGCAATATTCTGGGGCACACGGGTGGACAACTATAACTTATTTTGTTTAAATCTTCAGGCGTAATTGTTAACTTGTGTAAAATAAAAAGGCTTTAATTTTCTTTTAAATAGTCCTAAATAGCTCCATAAGACTTTATGTACAAGTAGAATAGATACTAAATTTTACATTGAAACAGTAAGTTTGCTAGTTATGATTTTTTCAGCTGACCACGCTGTACCTGAAGTTATAGGTGGCACAAAACGTGTAAATAGTGTAGTGTAAATAAAGTAAATATTTGAAAGTCTGTTCTTCTGACTAAAGAGACCTTTTGTTACTTCCACGAACTTTTAACTTGATTTATTTTTTTGACATTAACATTTTTGAGGACCTAGCATTCGGCCCGACAATGCTTTGAAATTGTTCTTAGTTTTCAGGCAATCTCAGTGTTCTTAAAAAGTTTGTACTTAAACCTGATTTTTCAGTAACGTAAACACAATGAAAAGGCCATTCTCCCTACGGCCTTGTAAAGTTCAAAATATCAAAAGAACATCTTCTCGCGTTTTTTGTTCTTTCCTTTCCTAAGATATAAACTAAATCCTATAAAAAAGTCTAAGGATCCTTTTCTTTAAAAAGTCTAAGGATCCCATCCTATAAAAAGTCTGAAGATATTATCCTACAGAAAGTCTAGAATCCTATCCCATAAAAAGTCTAAGGATCCCATCCTATAAAAAGTCTAGGGTCCCATCCTATAAAAAGTCTAGGGTCCCATCCTATAAAAAGTCTAAGGATCTACAATCTACGATTTGATGATACAATACCTGTGGACAACTCACCAAGCACTATGAACAAATTTTCAATTTCAGTGGAAGTAGATCAAGACCGTGCATAGAACTACTTTGGCAACTTTGTACTTAACCAATGACATTGAATAATCAAACTCCTTTTCTGTACATTTGCTAAAAGAATTCAGAATGCGCCAAAATGTATAAGGACGAAAACGTTTGGATAATTGGCATAGCTAGATTGTCCTTTGATCTAAATGTATTGAAGTTTGTCAAAAAGCCAGAATTCTGTAGGCAGAAAGATTTTATTTTTTTCTTCCTGATAATTCCAATAATGTGACGTATTTTTATTTTCTTTTTGTGTCTTCTTCTTTATTGTTTATGATTACGATACGTTTTGATTCATGTTTCTTATTAAACATTTGTCATATATCTTTCCTTTTTTTCTGACGATTCATACTTTAAACATTGTCAGACGACAAAGCATTTCAAGTATGTTTTTTGGCGCACGTTTTCAAGACGACTTTCAACTTTGTACCATGTAAAGGTTGTTCAAATCAAATCTTTATGAAATAATTGTCGTTTTTCGGAGCTGCACAGTCATTTACGTTGACAGAAAAGGTTAATAGACATATTTTGAGATTATTGATTATGAATACAAAGTATGGTAGCTGTGTCAATGAAATGTTCACTTGAAGAGAACTACATACTTAAGGTTTAATCACCAAAGTTGAGTGAAAGTCTGTTGCTGTTGATAACATGCAAAGAAACTGATATTTTACTTATCATCTGCATTTTATTCACCAACAGTTCTCATCCATTAATGTTCCTAATGTATTCAACTTACTTTCATTTATAATTTTTCATTTTGAGCTTTAAATGTAAAACTTTAGACCAAAGAAGTTAAGTTTACCTTATCTATTTCTCAGGCTATATTACTTTCAACTTAAAGCTACAGACTGCAATACCCTTTCACGAAGCTTCATATTCATGCTCTGCCTGGTTTGCATCCGAAGTAATATAAAACATACTTCAAACTTATTTCAACATTTCCTTCATAACTTTTCTTAATAAGAATTTATTGAAATTCCTTTAAAACTCTTTGAAGGCTCTATTTGTGCAAGACAATATTCCAAGACAACGCATTCCTAATCGTACCATGTATGAGTCAAGTTTGAACATGTAGAGGTTTCTAAATTTGTACAACTTTATGATCACAGCTGAAGGCTCCACACCCATTTGTCGGTAATTTTGAAGAGCATGCACCCCCTGTGGTAGAGGTTTTCACCTCAGCTCTGGTAAAATCACCCATAACTAGGGTCTCTGCAAGGTACCTCTGGGTTACATTATTCACTAGATTGTGTTTTTGACTACTTACCCTGAGTTACGGTCACGTGTTAGCAATTAGGAGAGTGCAATGAATGTTTAACACTAGTGACAGACTGTTGCCAACTCACAGTGTTGTCAACCTAACCAAGTCACGAATACTGATCTTATTCGGTAGTTAACCCCATAGGTCTGTTTGAACTAATACAGCTGCACAGTGCGAAATAGAAGTTAAGTTTTTTTCTGTAGTCCGAGTACGCTGAATAATCCTAAGTCTTCGACATAATTCTGGTTTGGAGTTTTGTTCAAGTACATACAATAATATAAACCATTCTGTAACTGTGTTTTGCTGTCAAAACAAACTATAACAACAGAAACAGGGACACAAATGCTTTGAAATACACGAGCTAAGAAAATTCATAGATAAATATATCAACGAATAAATACTTAGATAAATAAATGAATGAATAAAACAGTGAACAAATACATAGATAAATAGATAAAACAATGAATAAATACATAGATAGATAAATAATGAATAAATACATAGATAGATACATTAAACAATGAGAAAATGCATAGATAGATAAAAAAACTAATGAAAAAAATGCATAGATAGATAAATAAAGCAATAAATAAATACACAGATAGATAAATAAATACATAGACAGATAAATAAAAGAATAAAGAAATACATAGATAAAAATAATGAAGAAATGCGTGGATGATAAATAAATACATAGATAGATAAATAAAACAATGAATAAGTACATAGATAGATAAATAAAGCAATAAATAAATACATAGACAGATAAATAAAACAATGAACAAATACATAGATAGATGAATAAAACACTGAATAAGTACATAGATAGATAAAAAACAATGAAAGAATACATATATAAAAATAAAGTAATAAAGAAATAAGTAGATCAATACATAAAAATTAATAAATACATACATAGATATATAAAACAATGAAGAAATCGTAGATGAATAATTTGAACGAGAAATAAATTCATGAATAAATGAATGTATGGTTTCAAAGGTTACCTACTATTCAATTCTATTGTGTCTTCTTAGTGCATCATATAGTTTTCATAAAAAAAGAGTCGGGCGGCTGCGAACTCCCAATGCTTATTAAGCAGACATTACATGAAATATTCTCATTCTTATATTTTAATGTAGGATAGGTAAAGCGTGCAATCAGAGAAACAGATTCCAATAAAGATATTGAAAGAATTTCAGGCATTCTAAGATAGTTGTCAGAGACACAGTAGCAGATTTAGGGAGGCAGCAGGAAACAGTTGCACCTCTCGCCGAGTTGAAATAGGTCTCACGACCCTTTTGGAGATTTTGATTCATTTCTTTTGATATACATAATATTGTTCCACTCATGTTACATATGCAGTTTATGCCAGCATCACCTGCTCAGCCTTATTTTCCTCTGATACTGTCATTTTGATAAATATGTATTATAGATCTCCATTCATGCCCATCATTCACGTCTCTTTCGTTCTTTCATCTGATTATGTTGTGATATGCATTATATTGTTCTACTCCTGTTACACTTGCAGGTTATGCCCATCAGCAACTTTATTTCGGTTTTTTTGTGATTTCAGATATTATGTTGTTCCTCTCCGATTAAATGTGCAAAGCAAGCCCACCAACAACTTTTCTTTCGCATTCCTTTCCTGATACTGTCATTCCTTTTAATATATATTATACCGTTCAACTCCAATTAAACATAAAGTTCATCCCAATCAGCAACGTCTCCTTTGCTTTTCTCTCCTGACACCGTCATTCCTTTAAATAAATCTTGCATTTTTCCACTGCTGTTGCAAATGCAAACAGTCTGTATCTGCAACTTCTCTTTGGTTTCCTCTCGTGAAAATGTTATAAGTATGTGTTATGTTGTTCCACTCTTATTAAACATGCATTTTATCCCCATCATTGACTTTTATTACAATTTTTCGCTCTGATACTGTTATTTATATGAATATAACTCACACTGTTTCACTCTTCGTACATCTAAGTGTCAGGCAAATCAGCAACTTTCTCCGTTTTTCCCCCTGTGATAGTGTCATTTTGTTAAACAAATATTTCATGGCTCCACACCTCTTACATATGCAGTTCTTGCCCATCATCAACTTCTCTTTCGCATTCCTTTCTTGATACTCTCATTCTAATAAATAGATATTATATTGTTCCCCTTCTATTAAACTTCTCTCGTTATAAAATTCTGTTCACCCTTCTAAGGAACTCTTCTTTCACCTTCCTATTCTGACAGTTCCCTTCTATTAAATGGAAATTAATTTGTTCCACTTCCATTAAATATGCAGTTCATCCCCATCAGGAACTCCTCTTTACCATCCTTTTCTGATAATCTCATTCTTCTAAATAGATATTGCATTTTTCTGCTTTTTACAAATAAAGTTCTTTCTCATTAGTTGCTTCTCTTTCACTTTCTTCCCTTGATGCTTTCGTTCTATAAATAGATATAACGTTGTTCCCCTTTATTTATATATGCAGTGCATCCCCATCGACAACTTCTCTTTCGCTTTCCTCTCCTAACAGTTTCCTTCTATTACATAGAAATTATGTTGCTCCACTCCGATTGAATGTGCAGATCATCTCAACAACATATTCTTGTTCCACTTTTAATTTGTCGTACTTTCATTGATTTGGGTATATATTATGTTGTTACACTCCTTTTAAGATTGCTGTTGATGCCCGTCAGCAGCCTTCTTGTCTGTTTTCTCGCTCTGACACTGTCATTTTTTATAGAATGTTTTAAATTGTTCCACTCATCGTATATGCAGTTCATGTCCGTCAGCATCTTCTCTTGGATACTTTCCTCTGATTCTGTCATTCTGATTAATAAGCATTATCAGGAGCATATCTATACTTTGCATATGTTGGAAGAGTACACATGGGCCCAGATCCATGTTGGTCCCCTGCCTTTCTGAATTAAATTCGTAATGTATTGTCTTACATAACTTCTTACTGACTGTCATGTATTCTCCTTGTACTACGTCTCTACCAGGGGCGACATGATTGTGCATGAGCAAAACTCTACACAACTTTTTCCTAGCTATTGCACGTGACAATGTTTCTCCTCGACTGGGTAGTATTTATTATTTTTAGCAGCTTTTAGATTTTATACGAATTGGTGCTACAGTCAAATATAGTCAAGCAACAGTCAAAGCCAATTTGGTGACAAGTAGATATGGAAGGTGTCCCCATCTATTACCATAATCTTCGTAGAAGCGAGAAAGACGAGTTGCACCATTTTCATATTATTTTCTTCTGTTTCAAACTGGGATAGCATCTCAGTTGTAGATGGAAAGACAGGATTGAGAAGAAAAAAATCAAAGAGAGGCATGACGGCATGTAAATCTGCCATGCCTGGTCTAAAGTCCAGAATGAGAACGGAAGAGGGCTGGGAGAGAAACGGGTGATGTTAGTTGTTCTCCAAGCATCATCTGATGTCATGAAAATAAAAATGGAGCTCATTGGACTCAGTCACACTTATTGCTATCGCACTATTTATAGACGGATTCTTCTCCTCGCAAGATCTTTCAAGAAATCTGGCACTGTGTAATACAACAACACCTTGGCACCTCATGTAAGTCAAATTTCATCTACTGTCCCTGAAATCTGGATGAAAAAGGTGATAAATGGCGTCAAGACAAGACAACATAAAATAGTGCTACTTTAATCTGAATTTTCAATCCGATGTATACTTATTGAAACGTTTTGCACCTTCTGATCCTTAATAAGTAGGATAGCAATGATATTCCTGCTTGTGAGAGACAAATTCTTCTCAACACATTGTGACAATACATTATCAAAAGATTTTCAGTGCATTTGTTATGCAAAATACATTGTTAGATCATCATCATGAAGCTGGAATGAACAATGCAATTTTTAAACAATTTTGTCTGCCACAAACTCAGCTGAACTTTGTTCTTTATCGTTCATATTTCTTTCCTCTGTGACAAATTCGTTACCACCGACTACCATATTGGAATCCAAATCTTAATATTTCAGTAGCTAATTCTCAAAGCTTTTAGTGTATAGTGTAGAACTCAGTTTCAAATCCTCAGCCCCCGAGCACATAGTTCTGGAAGGCCAGTGTCTTTTACAGATGTGGGCTGAGCCAGTGTTACCACTGTGTGTTTTTCTTCCAGAAACTTTCACTTAAATGCTAAATTACAAATAGACTAAGTTCTATTTTGCGTGTTTTAATAAACTGTGAACGCATTACCGCTAAGGCAGTGCTATGGTGCTGCAAAGGCATTGCGATAGTATTGCTATGATATTGCTATTGTATTGCTATGGTAATGCTATGATATTGCTATGGTATTGCTATGGTAATGCTATGGTATTGCTATGATAAATGAAAGTAGCTCTAATTTTTAAAGGTAAATTTTCAAGTCCACTGGATTCAAAGCATTTGCGTTTTAGCAACATATATTTTTTGATAATTATATTAACGTTTGTCTTGGAAGGTCAAATCAATTACCCTGTTTATGACTTTTGTAATGCCCAGATAAAATTCTTATTTAATTAAATTTGTATTTCACCATTTACTTTATGCAATTATTTCTATGCTTATGTGTTTTTAGATAACTTCGTTATGCACTCAAAATGCATTTGATCAACATCCACGAAAAAAACATGATACTTTTCTATGTTCACAAGAAAAATAAAACATGTCAAGACGTGATCGATTCCTGTCCTTTACCGCTAAAATCTCTTGATCTTCACAAGATCTTTAACACAATCTTCACCTACTTGGTTATAAACTTGTGCACCTCCTTTTGAAGATCACAAGGTCTTTATGGATGTATCATTGACTTACACCATTCAACAGAACAATTTAATATGTGAAATGCAGTTAAAGTACTAAGAAGTTAAAACACGGAAAACGATCTTTAAAGTTTCTGGATGATGTTGTTAAGTGGTATGGTGAAAGGTAGCTACCCTTAAGGGAAAGCGAGTGTAATCAATCAATTTCCTTAATTTTCCTCTTTCAGTTAAGACATAACGTCCACGCAGTTCCCCTAAATTATGCCATATTTTTGGTTTAGATTGTGCTATGATCTCACGTAAAGTATAAATCTTCTCCTTTCCAATGAGTAAAAAAGTCCATGATTCGCTTGCTTTAAATGTAAGGTAGGGTAACATGGCTCATAATGTGTTAAATTCTACAAATCAGAATATTATGGGTCCATTTTGTTCTTTGTTAAAAGGTTTCTATACCCATTGCTATAATTTTTTATGAGCAAAAAGGGTATAACCTTATTGGTGTTATCGTATTTAACACTTAACTCTTACGTTACAAGTGCCTTTTTCTGTGACTTGTAATTTCCAAAACTTTTAAACTCGATCGTTGTCGTCGATCACATTAATGAGGGCCCCTACTGGTTAAGAAAGAGATTCGGAGCAAAGATGAGCATTGGTTAAAATGTAGGTTTCTCGATTCCAGTAAAGATATTCTTTACAATCTTTAGCCGGTTATTACTGTGGGGCTTGTAGTAAGCGTCAAAATGCTCGATTCTCTCTCTCTCTCTCTCTCTCTCTCCAAAAACACGCTTTCTCTTTCTTTCTGTCCGCAAACTCGCTCTCTTTTTCTTTCTCCCCACAAACTCGCTTTCTCTTTCTCTCTCTCTCCACACACACACTCTTTCACACGCACTCTTTCTTTCTCTTTCACGCACACGTTGAATAGGAAGTAGTGTCTTCCATAACAGCTCCCTTTCTGACTCATGAGGAACCTGTCAACTAATTTTGATCTTTAAATCCTCTCTCACACACACACACAAACACACACACATACACACACACATATGCATACATACATGCATACACATACATACATACATACATACATACATACATACATATACTTAATATCAACTACTATCCATACCAATGACTGGCCGTATCAAGTTTATCACCGACGTTGTAAATTGGCCAAAGACATCTAATCATAATTAGTTCTCCACTCCCTAAGGTAGAAGCTTCCGTTCGTATTTCGAGGAGTCCACGCTTCAGTGATGTCCTCTCTCCCTAGTCAGGTTAACCTGTCATGTCTGAACTGCAGAAAAGTAAAAAGCTTGGAAACGTTTTGGTAACACATACAAAAACACAAATTTATCTTTCTTCTTCGTCTTCACGACATTACATCTAACTTTGACGTTTGCCTCTGTGGACCATTGAGCAAATGTTTGTCTTTCCATGACTCGGTGGCCTTCTGTAAACACCGTCTTGAATACATTGAAAAGTGAGAGATGAACTTGGTCTGCTATTCAGCTTTTGCAACCATTCTGCTTTGTCAACACGACAGGTAACTGAAGCACAGTTAAAAATGAAAGTCACGATATTAAAATGCATGGACCTGTGAGAGTTCTAAACAAGAGATATTTGATTACTTTCATATAGCAAACAATGGCACAAGCATAAAATCGTTTTGCATTATTCAGCTCTTTACGTAAACAATTGCTAAGAATTTTGTTTAAACCTTCCAGTTCTGGTAATTCCTACCCTTCAGCATTGGCCAACATACCCAAGTTCCTCCATTTAGTTTTTTCGTAGCATTCTTTCACTAAGGAGGCTTTAGACAGTATCTTTCATGTGTTTCCCCATACAGTCAAGAGGCTCTATTACAAAGGAAAATCACGTGGGAGTGACGTAAAAACCTGTTGGCAACACCATTTTGGGGTATCTTTAAAACATGCAATGTTTTATTGATCAGGACATTTTTTTTCCTTAATTAAAGCCAATAAGGGTCAAGTAACCATTAAAAAAAAATGAAGTATATAATCTTGCAATCGTTTGAAAAAAGAAAGAGATCTATCCGTGTTCTCTCGGCCTAAAAGGTCTCAGTCATAAAACAGAATGAGTAACCAGTCTCCGTATAGGATTTCTGCAGGAGAAGAATTACAGGAAATACATGTAACCAAAGAATGAGGTACAAGGCGATTACATATTGCGTTCACAGAGACAATTGATAGATAAAGAAGAATGAAGAAACAATGCAAGTATTTACGACATTGCAAAATATCAACAGCAACAGCATATGATGGCCAGAATAATCTACGCCTGAAAGTTTCACAGCGTTCGATATAAAAGATAAAAGTTTAGAGAAACTTTGCTCATGGACCTACTTGTAAAAAAGATTAACAGAGGTACCGTCAGGAAGTCTCCTCACACTCACAGGGACAATCCTCATCTTAACAACTTTGCCATTGATGACGCTCACGTTCTCAAAACTTCTCAGTTGTATTAGTAAAATCTACCTAATTTGGTGTCGTGTTGAAGGATGCCTAGCGGGATAATTTGGCACTGTAAATGTAAGGGAGTTGTCAGGCAGGGGGGGAGGGAGATTGTAAGGTGGAAGGTCATGCACATAAGACAGATTTGAATATCTTACTCTTTCATAGAAAGTGTTCTTCTTTTTCTCGTCTACTGTTGCCACGAATAGACGAGGAGGCATTTACTCACATTACTTAAGGATAAGGATTTCTGTAACAAATAGTATGGTCTCGACTTATTGGAGGACTTTTGCTCTGTAATTTTTAAATGAGTTGGCCAAGGGTTTGAAGTTACAGATACTTGGTTTTTAGATACATTTTAGATTTCAGAATTTCAAGGCAATCTATCAATACGAATTACATCATTTCATTTCCTCTTTTAATGTTTCGAACTAGTAATCCTTATCTGCTCTTGTTGTTACAGACATTGCCGGAGAGGCCTTGAAAGCCTTTTATCCATAATTTTACTTCAGCGTCTTTTGGACTACAATGCTAATCTATTATTAGAATGCTTGTAATGGATATGTTACATACATAACATATATAACTACAATTGATATGCCAGGTGGAATATGTAGTCTACTAATAAATATAACAACCAGGATGATGATTTGCAAGGACATGCCTTGAACATATCAAACTAATTTTGTAAAGTTTTGTCAAACACTTTCAGGCCTATCTATGTTAAGAGGTATCTTTAGAGATTAATCTAATTTAATAGATTTCATCGTCGTGACAAAAGTCTTTAAAACATGCCTTCAATGATCAGCTGGGTAATCATAATACTGCCATTTCTACCTCTATCAGAGGCATCGCCGGAGCAGCAACGTACCAAATTCTAAATGCGACTTTGTATTAAGCGTATAATTTGAAACGAAACGTTGTGTTAAAGGGTTCTTTCCAGGTCACGTTGGTTGATAAGGAAAGTACATGATACTATTAGTGAAACAGAGAGTTGGTTGTATTAGTTGAAACCAAAAGAAATGTCTCACTTATATTGATTACTAAAGACAAACAGCGTATAAATAACAGAATAACAATAACCAAGGTTTCGAGTAAAGAAATTTTTCACACGATTGGTGCCAAGCCCAACTGACCGTCATAGATGATGCCAATTACAACTGATCACTTTACACCATGCAAAACCTCAACTGATCATCTTACATGATACCAATAACAACTGATCATCTTACATGATGCCAATTCCAACTGAATCATCTTACATGATGCCAATTCCAACTGAATCATCTTACATGATGCCAATAACAACTGATCATCTTACATGATGCCAACCCGAACTGATCAATTTGCGTGATACCAATGCCAGCTGATAATCTTACATGATGCCAATTCCAACTGAATCACTTTATATGATGCCAATTCCCACTGAATCATCTTACATGATGCCAACCCGAACTGATCAATTTATATGAAGCCAATACAAGCTGATAATCCTACATGATGCCAATTCCAACTCAATCATCTTACATGATGCCAATTCCAACTGAATCATCTTACATGATGCCAACCCGGACTGATCAATTTACATGGTACCAATGCCAGCTGATAATCTTACATGATGCCAGTAACAACTGAATCATCTTACACGATGCAAAATCTCAACTGATCATCTCACATGATGCCAACCCCAACTGATCAATTTACATGATACCAATGCCAGCTGATAATCTTACATGATTCCAATTCCAACTCAATCACCTTATATGATGCCAATTCCAACTCAATCATCTTACATGATGCCAATTCCAACTGAATCATCCTACATGATGCCAATTCCATCTGAATCATCTTACATGATGCCAACCCGGACTGATCAATTTTCATGGTACCAATGCCAGCTGATAATCTTACATGATGCGAATAACAACTGATCATCCTACATGATACCAATAACAACTGATCATCTTACATGATGCCAATTCGAACTGATCAATTTGCATGATACCAATACCAGCTGATAATCTTACATGATGCCAGTAACAACTTAATCATCTTACACGATGCAAAATCTCAACTGATCATCTCATATGATGCCAACCCCAACTGATCAATTTACATGATACCAATAACAGCTGATAATCTTACATGATGCCAATTGCAACTCAATCACCTTACATGATGCCAACCCGAACTTCTCAATTTTCGTGATGCCAACCCGAACTGATCAATTTACATGATACCAATAACAGCTGATAATCTTACATGATGCCAATTCCAACTGAATCACCTTACATGATGCCAACCCGAACTTCTCAACTTTCATGATAACAACCCGGACTGATCAATTTACATGATACCAATGCCAGCTGATAATCTTACATGATGCTAATAACAGCTGATCATCTTACATGATGCCAACCCGAACTGATCAATTTACATGATGCCAA